>CAIGQQ010038942.1:14998096-15008958 GCA_903798035.1 Danio albolineatus
TATTATTATTATTATTATTATTATTATTATTATTATTATTATTATTACTATTATACTATTACTGTAATAATCTATGACATGTTATGTAGGGATTTTTGGCAACACCTTTTTTATTATTAAGCTTAAATAAAAGCTTAATAAAACTATTAAATTATTTTTTGTAAAAAAAAAAAAATTAAATAAAAATAAAAGATGTGTAAATAACTGAGTGTGTTTTGAACTTTAGCATCAAATTCCTGTCTTGTTTCATTACCTGTTTGTTTTTGATCTTGTCAGAGAAATAGTTGGTTTCTTGATCCTTTACAGAAAAAATCATTGGCATGTAGAGTGTAAAGCTGGTAACACTTAAGCAATCTTCAAATCAGGACTGTAGACTTCCTCTGAAATGGTGTGCATGAGTGTGTGTGTGTGTGTGTGTGTGTGGTTGTGTGTGAGTTCATAAGAACCGAAGGCCATCTGGTGTGAGTGAAGGTGTATGAATGAGGTTCACCTCAGCTTTCAGCCAAACCACCAGATCCGCCTCAGTTCACAGATCTGAAATACAAGAAATCACAGACATTCTTTGCATGTCATGCTTCAAACAGACATTAATGGGGTATATGCACACAGACTTTTAATTTCAGCCAGCCAGACTCAGCGCTTCCGGTGAACTGTCTTTCCATTATAAAATTGACATGTTTAAGATCTGTTTTCTTTAAAAAGCAATGATCTTCCCTGCCTGATTGAAATACAATATAAAGTAGGCCTCATACCAGACAAGAAGCACTGCATTAAATTCGGTTTACCCCTGCCATGATTTTAAAATATGACAGTATTTTCAGTGGAGTTTCTGCACTCGCCTGCTAATCCTGACAGCGCTAGGGGTTACACAATCTTTACACAGCAACAGCTCTTTTCCTCATCTCATTTAACGGTTGAACAACTAAATAAATGCTTAACTCTATTTAACTGAATGTATTGTAATTACATTACAACATCAATGCTGTTAAAGGAAGCTTAAGAAATTCAAATAGTCACATTAAACCTTTCCCAGAAGTTTATCATGGGCTGGAAAACGCTGTGCATATAGCCCATTAAGAGAAACAGTACACTGTAAATCGATGACTATTGAGTCACATAAACAGCTGATTCTCACTGTGAGACAAACTGAGGAGTTCAGATGCAAAACCCAAAGTCCATCCACTATTGTTTAATGTTTGACTTGAGTGGGAATGAAAAGGTTGTTAGTCCATTATTGAAAAGTCTTATTCCCATGACATTAAAGTAAAACTACTGAACCAAAACATAAGGACCTGATAAAACGTCATTCATTCATTCATTTTCCTTCAGATTAGTCCCTTATTTATCAGGGGTCACCACAAAGAAATGAACCGCCAACTATTCCAGCATATGTTTTACCCTTCCAACCAGCATTGGGAAACACCCATACACATTCATTCACACAACCAATTAGTTCATCCAATTCACCTACTGCATGTCTTTCTTTGGACTCTCTGGGAAACAGGAGCACCCGGAGGAAATGCATGTGAACACATGGAGGACATGCAAACTCCACACAGAAATGACAACTGGCCCAGTCGGGAAACCAGCAACCTTCTTGCTGTGAGGAGACAGTGCTAACCACTGAGCCTCCATGCTGCCCCCCTGATTAAACTTTTTCTAAACAATTTTCATGTTATGTGGAGAATACGCTGTAAAAAATGCAGGGTTCCACACAATTCATTCATGTTGTCCCAACACAAATCGATTAGGTTAACTTAACACTTTTCACAAATTTATGTAGATTGAACATAGAAAATTAAGTTGTCCCAATGAAATCTCAAGAATTATGTTATTCCGGCTCATTTTAAATAATTAGTTTGAACAAGTAAAAATATATATATATATATATATATATATTTGACTGTGTGATAGAATTCAGTCAAAATAATTTAATTAATTAGCTGCATAAGAAGAATTAAAAGTGTGTACGTACTGTTAATATCAGTGAATATTGAACTATTGAATAATTTGAGATTATTTAGATATGAAGTCTGTATATTATGCAGTGTGTGTGTAATCAATGGCATTGTTTCTTTAGTGTGTTTTAAACATAGGTAAACATGAATACATGAACGTCATCTCTAGAACTGATCTGACTGTCACTTCATTTTTTAAATCTTTTTATGCTGTGAGAAAAAATCACTATATAATGTTTAGTATTTGACTTTAAATCTAGAAAATATGACTTTGAATCTGTAACTTGTGAGATTATCTTGTAAACGTGACCATATCTTTCACTCGTAACGTTTGTCTTGTCATTGTAATTTTAAACTGTTGAAAATGTACTCACTAGTGTTTCCATTATGAGTTTCTTTATGTTAAACAGTAAAGATGATATTCTAAAGAAAGCTGGTTAAACTAATTACCATTGACTTCCATTGTAGGAAAGACTAATACTATGAAAGCCAATGATTACAGGTTTTCAGCATTCTTCGAAATATCTTCTTTTCTGTTTAACAAAAAAAAAAGAAATTTATAAAAGGGTGAGTAAATAATGACAAAATGTTTATTTTTGAGTGAACTATCCATATAACTCAAAACATCATGACAGAAATATACCTACATGTGTATTTACATGCACTTATATTGTACCTAAGAAAAGTTCTGGATTGTTTAACTTCATGGGTTAAGGGTAGGTTAAAGGACAATACCTAGTTTTATACATTAAAAAAAAATTACAGTTGCTGTTTGTTCAAACTGCTTGTACAAAATAAGCTGAAACAACACAACTCTTGAGGTTTTCTTTGGGACAACTTAATTGTTTTATGTTTAACATACTTAAATTTGTAAAAAAAAAAAAAAAAAAAAAAACGAATAAGTTAACTTAATTCCTAAACGCTGTCCCGGCACAAATCAGTTGTGTAAAACCCAACATTTTTTACAGTAAGTACCAGTTTAATGACTATAATAAGTATACAATCAAAACCGGACTGTAAAATAAATTGTGTAATAACAATAATAACTTTATTGTTTACTGTTCCATGTTTTATTTTGTACAGCAAAAGAATGTAAGAAGCTATTTTAACAGAATTCCTAAGAATAACTGGGATTCTGTGATATATTCCAGAAAACCCTGAATTAAAATAAAATGTAAGAGCTGAAATTTTGGCGGGAAAAAAAATTAAACAGGATAAAAACTAAAAGCAACCAAAATAAAACTCGTTTCATCCTCTTGCCTCCCAAGTAGGAGCCTGGGAACTCAGCTTTAGCCAACAGGATGTGATGTTTATTATTGGGCTTTACTTATTAGGCAGCAGTTCAGTATCAGGATCTCCACAAACGTAAAGCCTGGGATCAGGATGTGTTTGTTAAGTTTTCCATGCAAGAAATAATAATCGATACATGCGGTTCGCATTTTTTATAGTAAGTGGTTGCAAACAGTGAATGTATATAGGCTGATTTTAAGCTAATCAAGTTGAACATTACTAAATTTAATTTGTTTGTTTAATTTCAGCCCATATAAATTGTATGCAACCACTTACCTTAACTAGTTTGAGTAAATCCACTGAATAATTTGTTTCAGTGCATAAAATAATCTCACAGAAAGCAAATTCCCATCTCTCAGTTGCAATCAGACTTGTGTGGCTAAAGTTTTCTGACTTCTTCAGCTCCCTTTGCCTTTTACGTCTGGCTCTTGTGGACTTGTGACTAGAAAAGGGAATGTATGCGGGCCATGTGCGACGGTGGGAGGGAAGCAGTGACAAACTATCTGCTTCCACAATCACTGGCCGTAAGAGGCTGAAAGAGCGAATGTTTATCGAAAGCGCAGCTACATTTTCCATTATCCCAAAATAAAATCCCTTCAGAATTCCTTATATGGGGCTGAGGGAGATTCCAGGAGGGGGATACGAGACAACCTAAAGCTCTCACTTGTTGGAAAAGAGTCAAAGGCTTAGGAATTTTCATGTTGTTTCTCCTCCTTTTTTTTTTTTGGGACGAGTCTTGCTTTGTAGTCCATTTAATACTCTGCAGATTCAATTAAGCGAGTGTTCCTTATCAAAGCTGCCCTGAAAGCCTATGGGGATAACTGTTGATAAAAGTCTTTTCGCACAGAGTCGAGTGAGAAATGTGTGGAAAATCTGTGATATTTGTGCCTCATGCCTCAGCTATTTTACTGCATTGTTTATTGAATTAGCAGACTGACGTGTCCATCTTTATCTCTCATTTCAGAGTCCTTAGAGAGGACAACTCAACATGGAGGCAATGTGGACGACTCACACCACATGTGAGAACACACTCCCTTACCTACATTGTGTGTGAATGTGTGTGTACTTGTTTATGTGGTTTACGATGACACACTTATAGTGAGATGGTAATGACCTAACTGTGCTCTATTTGGGTGGTTTACAAGGACATGCCTTGTGTCTTAATAATTCAAAACGCTTAAAATTCATACTTAACAGGGTCTCAAAATTTCATACAGTTTTCATGTGAGAGCTGGGTTTAGTGGTATGGGTAGGGTATGGGTATATAGTAAGTGTGTGTGTGTGTGGGTATGTTTGTGTGTTATTAAACCCCATTGGTACGTCTTTACAGAAGGTTGCATTAGTTAATGTTGGTTAATGCATTTAGTAACAGGAACAAACAATAAACAATACATTTACGACTGTATTTATTCATGTTTGTTAACATTAGTTATTGGTAATAAAGCTGTTCATTGTTAGTTCATGTTAACTCACATTGCATTAACCCTTGTGGGTTGTTCAAATTGACTATCCTTTTTCGTTATGTTTGGGATGAAAACATCCACTGAGTTTACCTGCTGTAACATGCATCAGATGAATATTCCTTTCAATTTTTTGTCAACATGTGAAACAACGTTGCCTTTGATACAATGTTTTTGTTTAATTTTCTCCCTAATTTACTGTTGGTGGCTGTTTTTGCCCCATTGACTTCCATTAAAACCACATTTTTTGATTACAAAACCATGGCACCGTGTAATCATGCATTTTTGTATTTGTTGGTGGTTTTCCCTCATGGGTAGAGGTCAAATTTGTCATTTTTATTGTTGATCATCAGTTGGCATCATTAACCCTTTAGAGCGGCTGTGGAAAACCGCTTACTTTCTGGAATTTATATGGAGTATAAGAGCAAATTAAAGTGTGTGTATGTGTGTCTGTGTAAAGTGAGTGACCTTCAAGCACTTACCTTGATGTGTCTGAGAAAACCAAAATATGCATCTCAGCTCTCAGAACTTCATGGACTAAAAAAAAAAACAAAGACTGTGTATTTATGCACCATCAAATGTGGTTATGATGGAAGTCAACGGAGCAAAAACAGCCACTAACAGTAAATTAGGAATAAAAAACATGAAAATCTAACAATGCATCAAAGCCGATGTTGTGACTAATCATTCACATCCACAAAAAAAACAGGACGCAATTACTATTTATATCGAAAATATGCCATTTTGTGTGTTTTTTTCACCAGATCAGTGACATCATTGGTGAACTTGGCCATTAAAGAGTTAAAATCCTGTAATTTTCTTAACAATTTTGCAGTTTTGATCTGGACTGAGGTTGATTAACATATTTATGGCAAAAAAATCTGAAGAAAAAAAAAAACAATTATGTGAAGCATTTTACAGCAGTTTAAATCAGTGGATGTTTCCATCCTGATCATAAAAAAGGGTATTAAATTTGAACAGCGCACAAGGGTTAATGCCATGTGAGTTAACATGAACTAACAATAAACAGCTTTATTACCATTAACTAATGTTAACAAACATGAATAAATACAGCAATAAAGAGTGTATTGTTGAGATTTTTTAAATTTCAAAGCATTTTCTCAAAATATGTGTCAAAATCAGATTTGTCACCAAAAATCATTCCGCTCACTGAAACACAGAAAGAGTTATGGCCAAATTAAGACTCACAATCACCCCAGAGTGGATGAAAACATCCCGAACAGCACATAAAGGTTAACTGGTCCCACTTAATATTAAGTGGTCTTAACTAATATGTACTTACACCAAAACGAATAATTCATTACAATGTACTTAATGTGTAAATACATGTTTTACATTGTACTTATGCTTGATTTAATACCTGTATGTAAATACATCTGTAATTACTTTCTGTAATTACATTTGTAAATACACTGTTGACCATCCCTTACACCTTAACCTACCCTTAAACCCACCAATACCACCAAAACTTGTCGTTAACCCTACCCCTATCCCAACTCAAGAGCACCACAAGTGTTCTCAAATTCATTATGAACAGAGTAAGTACATTGTATTTATTTTTTGATCCAAGTACATAGTAGTTAAGGACACTTAATATAAAGTGGGACCGGTTAACTAATGCTAACAACGATGAATTTGGATTTTAATGAGGCATTAGTAAATGCTGAACTATGATTAGTAAATGCTGTTGTTCATTATTAGTTCATGTTAGTTAGTACATTAACTAACATTCACTAATAAAACCTCATTGTAAAGTGTGATCCATTTCCATCTCAGTGAGAAAAACTAAATATATAAAAAGTAATTGCAACAGTTTAAAAGACAAAGTCTCACAAAGTACATTCTATTTAGAATATAAAACAATGCAATACATTACGTTACAATACAATAGACTTTATAGGCATTGTGCAACAAAACTGCTTGAGCGTCAGCTGGTGTAAACACTACAGAAAATTAAAAAAATATCAAAATAGGATTAGAAATATCTTCAAATCTTGAAAAACTGACAGTATTCCAAACCTATTTCTCACATCTTGATTTTTAACTCAATTCAACAACGTGGCTTCATGTCATCTCATAATTTGATGATATTATGTAAATAACCCAATATTTGACACTTGATTGCATATCTATTTAAATCTCACAGTTGTTCAATCTAGTAGTTGGTGGCTTTGTATTTCACAATAGATCTCAGAAAGTGTATATCATATCATAAATCATATAGTATCATATGTTATTTCACACTGACTGTTCATTTAACTGTTTATGTATCAAAATTGTAATTAAATGTCATAATCAGGATTATAAGTCACCTTTATATCTTACAATTTAATAGATCATAATTGTGACACAGACAATTATATGTGTATATCAGAATAAAACTATTACAACACTACTTTTTACTACAATCTTACTTTTGTAATAAAAATTGTAAGAACAAATTAACCGTTTGACTTTAAATCTCATATTTGTAAATGTTAATAATCTTATCAAGTAAATGTGTATAATGTAATTGTGATGATATGTTACAATTGTACTTTAAAGTACAGTGGGTTGCACGATCACCTCACTGCAAGAAGGTCGCTGGTTCGAGCCCCAGCATGGGTCAGATGGCAGTTCTGTGTGGAGTTTGCATGTTCTCCCCGTGTTCGCGTGGGTTTCCTCTGAGTGCTCCGATTTCCCCAACAGTCCAAAGACATTCACTGTAGGTGATTTGAATAAACTAAATTTGTCTGTAGTGTGTATGTGTGAATGCAAGCGTGTATGGGTGTTTGCCAGTGTTGGGTTGCGACTAGATGGGCATCTGCTGCGTAAAACATATGCTAGATAAGTTGGCGGTTCATTTCACAGTGGCGACCCCTGATTAATAAAGTGGCTAAGCCGAAAAGAAAATGAATGAATGAACTTACAGTGACTTCATATCTCATAACTGTGCCTATTAAACTTCCCCACACAATTAACCTGTGCTGATAGATGGACACGGTATAGTATTCTTAAAAGAAAGACTAAGTGGATGTTTTCCCTTTGTTGTACTCAGAATTGGGTCACCGTGCTTGATTTCAGTCTATAAACAGCAACAAAGTGGAGCCAGACGTGCTTGTCAGCCGAGCCCTTGAGTCCTGCTCGTACTGTAAACTGTGAACAGTAACGTGTGGATAGGCTGCATATCTGTCTGTTAATGTATCTCTCTTCCTCCATTAACCACCCCACCGCTGAGAAAGCCATTAGAGAGCTGTGTCAGAGTCAGTCAGTGATCCTGCATAATCAGACACGGCGAAGTGAAATCCATCCCCTAAATATGTCGACGGATTTGCCTGTCTGTGAGAATGAGCTCAGCTCTGGGTGCTGTACAGTAGCGTTTTGTGGTTTCCATACACCACAGTACCAGACTGCATTGGAGCCTGGATTTACGGCTATGCAGATGCCAGTGCACTGTTATCATGTCAATATTGTCTCGTATTTCTTCAAGTACGAGCTGGCTTTTTGGCTTGAGACTTCCGGTCTCGTTCACTTCCATTGATTTTTAGACATTAAAATCTGATTGTTATGCTGATAAACTGATATTTTCCTATTATCTTATTTAATGTTTTTATGTATAGTCATGAACTTGCTTGTTTGTAAAGCAAGCACACTGTAAATACTATCCGGACATTAGCATTTGTTTTGTATTTTGTGATTCATGTTTTTATTTTTCCTCGTTTGTTTATGCTTTTGAACTGTATTATGGTGTCTTGATCCTTCCTCCAACAACTTTTAACCTTGAAAAGTAAGAAAAAGTGACATTTATTAGCATTTGTAATAGTTTAAAGTGATCTATTGTCTGGGTTGGTGTTGTATATTACAGCACAAAAACCTTATACTGTACGTCTTATATAAGCCTTACATAAATAAACGCCCAGTACATTTTCTGTCATTTTACAGATTGTTTCTCTGTATATTATTATCTATTATTATTTCAAACTACTAAAATGTCAATAAAAGTCACTTTGTTAAACTGCAGAGTTGAGTTTTCAACATCAGAAGTCGACAGAGCAGAGATCAAGGTCCCATAATGCAATTCATATCTGTAAATAAACTGAAAATATTTGTGAACCACAAAATCAGGAAACTGGTAATTAACAGATATTTTTTACAGTAATTGTTTTCTGAGGTACAGAGAGTGATTTCCCATTTCAACCTCAGTATAAAAAAGATGATGATAACAATATAAAAATGTTGCGACATTTTATCATAAAAAGTGAGACTTTATACAGTTGAAGTCAGAATTATTAGCCCCCCGGTTTATTTATTTTTTTCCCCAATTTCTGTTTAATGGAGAGATTTTTGCAACACATTTCTAAACATAATAGTTTTAATAACTCATCTCTAATAATGATTTTTTTAATCTTTGCCATGATGACAGTAAATAATATTTTACTAGATATTTTTCAAGACACTTCTATACAGCTTAAAGTGACATTTAAAGGCTTAACTAGGTTAATTAGGTTAACTAGGCAGGTTAGGGTAATTAGGCAAGTTATTGTATAATGATGGTTTGTTCTGTAGACTACTGAAAAAAAATTGCTTAAAGGGGCTAATCATTTTGACCTTAAAATGGTCTTTGGTTAGAATAAAAGCAGTTTTTAATTTTTCAAACTAAAACAAATAAGACTTTCTCCAGAATATTATCAGATGTACTGTGAAAATTTCCTTGCTCTGTTAAACATAATTTGGGAAATATTTAAAAAAAGACAAAAAAAATTAAAGGGGGGGCTAATAATTCTGACTTCAACTGTATAACAAAATGTACATTTTACATCTTCTAATCTAAAGTATTTCAAACATATTTCCCACAACTTGCCTTTTAAGTGAGAACATCTAGATTGTAACTAAATTCAACAATGTGGTTTCATATCTTAAAGGATATCTCACAATTTTGACAACATTCATTCATTCATTCATTCACTTTCTTTTTCGGCTTAGTCCCTTTATTAATCAGGGGTCGCCACAGTAGAATGAACTGCCAACTTATCCAGCATATGTTTTACGCAGCGGATGCTCTTCCAGCTGCAGCCCATCCCTGGGAAACACCCATACACTCTCATTCACACAAATATACTACAGACAATTCAGCTTACCCAATTCACCTATAGCACATGTCTTTGGACTGTGGGGGAAATCGGAGCACCCGGAGGCACGCGAACACGGGGAGAACATGCAAACCACACAGAAATGCCAACTGACCCAGCCAAGGCTCAAACCAGCGACCTTCTTGCTGTGAGGCGACAGTACAACCCACTGCGCCACTACGCCATCTTTGACAACATTATAAATCCCAATATTTGACACGTCTCAATGAACTAATAAACAGAAATGATATGCTCTCTAAAAAGGCTGGGTTGTATTAATCCAACAGTTGATGCAACAGTAGCATTTTAGAGTGTTTCGGTTGTTACAGACCTTCAGACACACTGCAGCATCTCCAGCAGTGTTGTCATCTTAGCAGTTTTGTTGCTACATTTAGCAACTTTTCATACTACACTAGCTAAATAGTTTGAAGCCCAACAACTTTAGCAAATTTCAGCATTCATTTGACTACTTTCATCAACTTTTAAAAAGTGACTCAAATAAAAGGTATTAATTGAAAAAAGGTATTAATTAGGTTTAGGTTTGGGTTTTGGGTAGGACAAGGGATGTAAAATAAGATCATACTTTATAAGTGCTAATAAACAGTTCATAGTCAAATTATCTGTTGACCGTCACATCAGTGTGACTTCAACTAATGAGTTTTGGCCAATGTGAACTATTTATGAGTCCAACATCCAGCTGTGCAACAAAACATACAATCGGATGTAAGTGAAGTCGCTACTATATCGCTACTGTGTTGTTTTAAATAGAGAAAACATTTTACAAGTAGCAAAAAATGACATAGAAAGGTGTGAAGGACCAAAAGCGGCCCATATTAAAATTAATTTAAATAAAAATAGTGTTTAAAAGTCACTAAAATGCAGTATTTAAATCTCATAATTAAATAAACCTGTATAATTGTTCACTTTGGTAGCATTAACTACCAATACAGTGCTATGATTGAACTTATTTCAAATAATGCTGTTTCTGAGATGGCCTGTCAATTTGAGAAAAATCATTAATATAT
>CAIGQQ010038942.1:15035740-15046049 GCA_903798035.1 Danio albolineatus
TATATATATATATATATATATATATATATATATATATATATATATATGTGTGTATGTATGTATGTATGGACATTAATTTGTATTGCATTAGATGGGACACAACTAATTTGATCCACCACTTATAAGAATCTGAACAATAAATAAGTGCGGTTTACTATACCAAATGACACAGGTAGGTCATGTGATAATGACAACACATTTCAAATCATTTTACACACCTGGGACTGGGAGATAAAATGATTTAAATGCGTGAATGAATTTTTTTTCTATTAAAGAGCGTGTCACTAAATTTTTGTTGTACAGCACAGGTCACTGTTCAGAGATACCATTAAAAAGTGGTTTGCTGCATCTTTCTTGTCCCAAATCTGTACGGTCTTAGAGAAACGTAATGTTCTGTCATCACTTTTTATCATTTGTCACAAACCTGTTTTTTTTTTTTAAATTAATTAATTTTTATTCTGAAACACAAAGTACATTCTGAAGTTGGAAACCTTTAACAGTTGACTTCTACAGTATTGTTTTTTTTCCCTTGGAAGTCAGTGGTTACCAGTTTCTAGCTTTCTTTCTAAGTTCAGCAAGAAATAATTCTTTGGAACCAATTGCGGGAAAGAAAATGTCTATTTTTGCGTGAACTATCCCTTAAATGGTATATTTGTTTTAAAACAACCGTTTAAGACAGGAATTTGTGCAGAAAAGTTTAGTGTCAGCAAAAGCATACAATCGATCTCCCAGCTCACAACACACGTCTAAAGGTTTATCAATTATTAGGGTTATAAATACATTTCCCTATGGAGAATGGAGACTGTACTTCTGGAACCAGACTGCTTTGCTATATATTAAGAATAAAACAACAGCAGAAGCCCCTGCTAACAATATCATTACATATTTTCTTCCTGGCTAATTACTGATAAACACAGTGGCAATCAAAACCAATCATTATGCACCAACCATTGAGACTGAAGATTTATAACAAGACGACAAAAAAAGGGGGGTTACCATTTTTGGTGTGAACAAGACTTTCCCACCACAAATTAAACCAGTTTGTGATTAACACAATTTAATAAGAGGCAAGTTAGAACTCTGCTTTTGCCATACCTGCTTGCTGACTCAATAAGCAAGTCTGATAATGACGCTGCCTTGCTGAGGGGGAAAAAAAGCTATAATTGGTACTGCATAAAAGCTTTAATCACGCAGTGCTGAATAATGTAAAACGTTGACATGTGATTGAGGCAATAATGAGCTGAAGCAGTTGTTTCTGTGGTGTGTCAAGCACATTAACCAATTTCCACACCTGCCATTTGAAGCCATTTTAATATTTACAGATAGAAATCCTGGAAATCTGAAACACCACAAGCACCTAGAACTACCCATCATCCCCACAAGAACTGCTTTCCTGGAATACAGCAATACCTCATTTCCATAAACGCGTCCCTTTTTAACACTTGAGACAAATTTATTCAAAGCTTTACATTTTTGAGAACCGAGCAATTGCTTTGCTCCATTTTAAAGCATTTCATGTTCATTTTCTGTTTCAAAGAAAAATAAAAAAAGCCTGTTTGTGTGGTTCTTCAACAATAGATGTGCAGACTAGAGACAGATACCTGAACAAATGGAAAGGGGAAGGGGGAAAAAATCTATCAGTAATCCAAGTCATGTGCATTTTGTAAAATTACAGAGACTGGGACAGCAGTTCTGAGAAGTCATTTTAATTTATTCTGACATGCTAAAAGGGAATAAATTACACTTTTATAGACTGTCCAGCTGTAATGTACTTAAAGCTGGTTCTGAGGGACAGTTTGGAGGTAAGAAAAACAACAAAAAGAAAAGAAAAAGCCAAGTTACTGGTGTGCATTTGTCGTGGCTAAAAAAACAAAAAGGAAAAAAAAAAAAAAATCAAACTGCTCTTGCCTCACTAGACTGCAAAACTATATAGTAAAGAAACTCCAACATTTTCTTTGCAATGAAAAAAAAAAACAAAAAAAAAATAAAAGGGGGGGGGGGAAACGCTACTGAACAGCAGCGAAAAAGTGTTGCAGAGAGAAAGTCCCAGAGATATTTTACAAGAGGATCTGCTTCACCACAAGAAGCAGCAGCAAAAAAAAAAGAAAAAAAACACCTTTCCCCCGAAAATTATCGATTCAATACAGGGAAAAACAACTCTATAAAACTGAAAAAGTATCATCTTTTCTGATAAAAAAAAAAGATATATGCATATAAAATGGTAACGGGAAGAGTGGAGTGAGCACATTTTTTTCTCTCAAAAACAAAACATTGAGCCTACCATAGCAATTAATCGTACGAATGGTTACTTTCTCAATCAACATGAACATTTTTCAAAGAGAAAAAACCCCAGATCGATGCATACAATTTTCATCTAAGCAATTAACATACAGGTTTAGTTCAGAGTGATGCCTAATTTGTAATGAATATGCTTTTGTGGAGTTTATTCTTTTATTTATTTTTATTTTTTTAGACTTCAGAATACCAAGTACAATATAGTTAATGCAGCGCTCTAAAGAGAAACCTAGTAGTCACTAGAATGTTTTTTTAATCTTCACATTAGAAGCTCTCTAGCACATATCAGCAGGCAGAATCGTAATTACCTTTTTAGAAAAAAAGAACAAAACCCAATGTTTGCCTTTTTAATTATTTGGATACATTTGAAACAAAACCAAAAAAAAGAACGAACGAAAAACAAAATCAGGTTTAATCTCAGATGTTTCACTTTGTTTGAAGAAAGGAAGAAGAATAAAAAAATTAAAGGATGAAAATGTGTCTCGGATGTCTTCATTCTGACAGAAGAGTGTCTGGGTTCGTGCCACGCTCTGTGACGATGACAAGGGGGGAAAAGGGGGCCAAAACTGCTCTGATGGGCAACCAAGAATTCAGGAAGGACCCCAAACAGATTTCCTGATGGAGAAAACTCGGGAAAAACATTGGCATTTGCGCAATTAGATCCCCATTTTCTACAGTTTTCCGTTTCAAAGAAGGAGGGGGCGAAAAGTCTTAAGGGACAGGACAATAGAAAAGGCTACAGCTTCCAACTCCGAACCAAGCCTGCTTCTGTGTGTGGATATAGTATATACATACCAATATATAGATATATGCAGAGCATCTTATCTATATATACCGATTACATATATAGTATATGGAACGAAAGTTCTTTAACAGGAAAAAGGTTGCCCACAGTGCCTGGCAGGTTCTGGTGAATTTGATCCTAGATGCCGGGGTGTGATTGGAAGGCAAATCCTGCTACGACCACTCTGCTCTGCTTCATTACATTGTCTTAATGCTTAGAAACCTGCAAGACAGGAAACAGATAGATAGAGAGGAGAGGGTTAAGAGTTAGCGGCACAGAGTGAATGGGGTTGAGCAACTGTAATCAATGCGGCCAACCCAGTCAAAGCATTATTCAGTCCTGAAAGAGAGAAAGTGCAAAGTCATCAGTCCCTCTCTGCAGTGAAGTCGAGACTTGCTGCAGAGAATCTCAGAAAAACATTCATGTCGTCAAACTAACGGGATCAAACTCTTTCATTACAACAGTCCAGACTTACCATTTACCTGTGAATGACTGCATAATTGTAGTCGTAAGAATAGTAGCAACTAAAGAGGTTTGCTAACAAGAACATCATTCATGCACTACCATAGTGGACTGAAACTCAACCAAGTCAGCTGCTGCACAAACAGCCAACCCACAGTTAAATTAAACCAGCTCAGAGCAAAGCAGCTGTTCTTTCAAGAAGCCTTCACAGAAAGAGGGGGGCTGACAATATTCCCTAAAACAGAACACAGACGATGCTACTAGCCATAAAAAGCAACGCCGTCTATGTGATAAGAGTCCACTTAAAGAACAGTCTATTTACCTCAAGAGCTTTTAAACATTACATTCTAATGTTGGGAATCAATTAAAGCTCCAGTCCAATGAAAGAAAACAAAGTAATTTTTATATTAACTGACATTTGATATGGCTTATGTCACAAAGCAACTTGTATAATTAAACTAATGTCAAGCAAGCAAAATAGCCAGTATTTGTATAGCGCATACACCACAGTAGGCTTGCTTTAATTGCTATTTAGGCCTGTCCTAACAAATGCTTTCATTTACTGTATTCATTGCCTCTATCCCATGTAAAAGTTGTGACATGAAACTGTTTACAGGTCCACGCCGCTACTCACTTGAATAGTGTAAATACTCTTTTTTCACCACTTTTGACTTATATCACACATTAAAGTGGATTTTATATAAAATGGTGTACAGTCTCTGGACTTTCTTCATCACAGACACCAATAAAAAAATTTAAAAATAAAAAGCTTAAATCACTTTCTGGCCATCTGTTATTAGGCATGAATGCATATACATTGTGATCGTGATTTTTCGAAAGTATTACAACGCTTTGTAAACGTTTATTATTACCATTTGTTGAGTCTCCCCATATAGTTTGATTAAGCGCTTGGTCCCGGATGCCACTTCATATCACATCTAGGCATGGAACAATAACCGGTTTCAAGGTTTACCACAGTTTGGAAAAGTCAAGGTATTAAAACCGCAAAAATGTTTTGTTATACCGTTTCTAAGGTATATGTCGAGGGGTTTAACTGTTTTAAGTGTTGTGAGGAAATCTGTGTTATTGAAGTTAATGAAGATAGTATTAGTCAATGGTTTATTTTAATTAGGTAGCCTGACATGTTTACTGTTCCAAAATATTGGAAGTTGTCTAATATATTGTTAAATAGGGGAAAAAAAAGTTGTTGTTTTTACTAAGACATTTAAAAAGAAATTATTTTACAGCAGTAAACAATATCATGATATCGTGAAATTTATTCAAGGTTATCATACCATCAAAAACTTATACTGACCCATGCCTAGTAACGTCACACTTCAGTGGATATTTAATTTTGTTAAAAACGTTCACTCCTTGTTTTTAATATTGTTGTTTAGTTTAGTATGAACTAAAACTTATTACAATGTTCTTCTCTATTATTTAGGACAATAAGCATTTTACATTGATAATGAATTAAATAAAATGTGACCTATACAACAACATGACTCATCTGTATCTGGGTCATAGACAAAAAACAGTTTAAATAGTTGAAATAAGTGTTGATTTGATGCTTTTTCACAATTATTTTCTCAAAGATAAGATGTGTGATATGACTAAAAAAAGTGGTCATGAATTAATATTTTATCTATTTAAATGTGTAGCGGATTGGACCTGGAAACAATAAGATCCAAGTATTAAAGATGATATTTTGACCAAAAAAAATATCTGTTTTGTTCCATACAAGAAAGTCAGTGATACAGATTTGTATTGCTATAAAAGCTTTCATTTTAAGGGTGGCTGAAAAACTGCCTGAGGAAAAAAAATAAACTAACACTGCAAGGCGTTTCAAAACATGAACATACACAACACCAACCCCAGCAGTCTGACAAACCTGTGACGCAAGTTGTAATGTTTCCGGCACTCAACTGTGGTCTGCCTCTAAATATCAATAAGCTTCTGCCTCAGGCAAACAGCCCATTATCAAACGGCGCAATACAAACTGGGATTCAGTTCAAAAAGAATCATTTTTAGAAACGTACAGAAAGAGGACATCTAACAAGATAAATAAAATCTTCAAATCCAAAAGCCAAGCCATCGCTCCCGTCACTGCTTCTGTCATTTATAACTAATCCACAATGGAAAGACGATCCAAACCGTTGCCAAGTAACCTTATTGTTAGCTTCGAGCTGCTACTACTTACAGAGTATAGTTACCTCAGCCTTGACATTTCTATGGACACTAATGAAACATTTGAGGGAGTGAAAAATGACGAGTTGAAGAGAGGAAGAAAATTAAATGCTTGACAAGTCTGCATTCATGGAGCGTGAGCAAGTATGCTGACGCAGCACTCTCAGGACAAATCCCACAACAATACGGCAGCACAAGCTCCAGCTCTACGTTGTTGCAGAACTAACAAAGTGGCGCTGGTAACCAAGAAACCAACAATCCCCAGCAAATAAAGTTCTTTCAAGCTCAAACACTCAGCACTTAAATTCCTTGCTCTGGCTGTTAAGCAAAGAATGGTTCTTAAAGGGACAGTACTCCATTTCTGGACTTCTGTACAGCTTTCAAGCGATTTGAGTTATTGCAATCTAAATGATACAATCATATATGTATTTTTTTTAAGCATGGCACGTGGTGCATGCTGGCTTTTGAAGGGGGATGGGGTGCAATCAAACTAAAACAGCGTGCACAAAGGATTAGGCCAATGCCACCTCATCAGCAAATGCTATTCTTGGTTCAGCCACTTTTAACAGCAGTTGTTCCCTGCCTTAAATCAGGACAAACCTTTGGTGTAAAACAGTCTTCCTGCTTTTCTCCAAGCATTTATGAACAAAGAGCATGACGTGAGCCACGGGATTGAAAAAAAAGCCATGACTCTAAAAGCCATGTGTAACGTCACAGAGGAAACAGATCACAAAGCTTTGCTGGGAAAAAGCTGCCTGCGTGGGTTAACGGCACACTGTCTCTATATTAAACCACCATACAAGGCCATCTAGGCTTTACAGGGGGAGACAAATGAATTAAATACCTTGTTTATTTGCTTTTAATCTTCATTTCCTACTCCAAAAAATAAAGAAATAAATATATTAAACCCCAAATTATGCAAAATAGATCATTTGCCTCATTTAAAATAAAGTTACAATCATTCAAACGTATATTGAGGGGAACTAAAATGCTTCTAAGGTGGATATTGAAAACAGAAAAAAAGCTAAAAAAATATATGCATGAAACATATCGATTATAGTGTCATTCACAATAAATAAGATTTATGATACATATCAAGCCGAAACGAACGTGAAAAAGAAAGTGAAACTATTGTGTGTGGGGAAAAATACCACATATGCTCACATAAATCCAAATGTGCCCGTGCTTTATGCATGTTTTGCCTGCTTTACAATTGTAAGATGTTTGAGAATTTATGTAATGTGCCTGATTATGAAAACATGATTTAATGTATTCTGATCAAGAGTGGTAGATTACAAGATATCGATTTTAACCTATCTGCAATATCAAGAAAATCCGTTCTTATCAACTGCAAAACAACTGAAGTGTTTAGTTCAGCTTGTTAATAGTTATCTTTATTTAAACGGCCACATTTAATGTCCAGTCAAGCTTTAGTTGACTTAAGATCTGAGTATTGTATTTTCATTTTAGACAAAAGCTCATTTTAATCACAATGGTAAAACAATTATTTTGCTTAACATTATACAAATCACAATTAATGGTTATACTTGTTTCATTTGATACATTTCAGCACTTTCACATTAGCATAAACAGCATTTACCATTTATTACAGTTGATTAGGGCTGTGCAATATGGACAAAATAATCATATTTTTGGAACAAATATTGCGATTTTGGCAACAGTTTTTGCTTTTTCAAACAAGCTACATACACACATTCTAAATGTATTCAGTGCACTAGAAGATCATGAAGCATTTCACAATAAAATAAAGTATTGGGTTTAGTAAATAAAACTGTAGCAAAATTGTCTTTAAAACAGACAACATAAAATAAATTGAGATTAACTAACCTCAAATCTAGATAAAACATACTGTACACAGTAGTACTAACTGCTTGATAAACAAAACTGTAATAGATTGTCTTAAAAACAGACAACATGAAAAAATAAAGATTAACTAACCTCAATTCCATCATAACAATAAACAAAAATTAACTTAACTCAAAACCACCTATTAGGTTCTCTCGCTCAACTTCGTTATGCGCGGAGTGAGCTCTGATTGGTTAACATCTTTCTCCCGCGCAGCTTAGCTGTAATTGCCCAGTGTGCTGCGTCTGCTCTGATTGGTTAACATTTTTAAATCATGCACACAATAAAGTATTCTGAATAAAAATCTAAATAAATAAATAGATAAAATTGCAGCCTTACGCGATTTAGAAATCGCATGAGCTTAAATCGATTTTTTTTGCGATTTGCACAGCCCTACAGTTGATCTATTGTGATGATTGTTATCATAAATCTAAACTCTAAACTGAAAAAAAAAAATGGAAAAAATAAAACTCATGCTTACTCCTAAAGCTAACAAATAATCAAAATAGTTTATTCTTTCTAGTATAAATAATTCTGTATTATATTCTTAGACCTTTTTTTATTTTTTTTTACTTCAAATCACCAACGATTGTCGAGATTCACATTAAGAAATTCAACATTCTGTTTTCAATAGTGAATTAACACTACCCAAAGGCCAACAAGCTACTGCAAGACTGCATTATCTAACAGGTGTAAAATTGTGAATTAGAACTACATGCTACTTTAACTACAAAATACAGCTTCTAGATAGAAGGATGCAGATGTAAAGCCTGCAGAATGTAAAACATCAACATCGAGAAACACCCAAACGCATTTACTATACAGCCCATATCAACTATTGCTGTATTTTGACTTTAATAGGGCACTAGAGGACACATCAGATGAAGAGAAGTGACAGCAGCTTTTCCACTTAACTATGCCCTTCTAAGTGTCAAGCCTACTCTGCATTAAACACACAACAGATTTAGACTACATTAAAGCCTTCACCATTGGACCAGTACTACTCATCACTAATGTAGAGGAAAACAGATTCTATACTCTCATTAATATCCCTATTATTTGCTAAAGGTTATGCCTTTGAAATCCTCAAATGGAAGGCAACAACACACCATTGAGTGCTAGCCAAATACCTACAATGTTCTGTGGAATCATCAAATTAGATGAACATTCAAAAGCTTCAAAATCATAGCATATTACAGTCCCCTTAACACCAAGCATAAAGAAAAGTACAGTAAGAATCAAAGAAGAGATGTGAAAATGGCATGATCTGAGTTAGTCTGTGGTTAGAAAAAAATAAATAAAGCACTCCCACAAATCCATTTTTGTACAGAAGAGACCATTATAAATCAAGACTAACAAGTGTTAGATCCAGGAACAATGATTGGGAGAAATCTGTCAAATAGAGCATCCCATTTGGAAAGGGGTTAATTCAAGGGATGGTTATCTGACATTGACAGAAAAAGATTGAAGCCAACCCTTCGTCCCAGAGAAGAATAGACATTTTTGGTTCAAAGTTAGTAGTCAAATTTCCCAAGGACGTCTTTGCTTTTGCAAGACATACCAATTGAATTTTTTTTAACATTGTTTTTATTGTATATATTTTTTTTAATTGGGGTGCATCCTTGAACTAACACCGTTTCTTTGCTATTCATGAATCTTTTGGGGAGCAAATGTTCCAAATCAACTTTTGTTTTTAACAAACATAAGCAATTGGTGTCTCTGTCTTTTTTTTTTTTTTTTGCGCTCAAAACGTCGCTTGGCTGTTTGCTACTAACCTTTCATGTTACTCTTGGGTTTGTCAGTTTGCTTGCCTGTGGGGGTTTGTGCCTGTTGCCCCTGTCCCCCTGAGGAGGCCGCTTGCTGTGCTGCTTTCTGCTTCAGCATGGTCCAGTCAAATGTGTAGTCATACTGGTGGTTCAGAGTCCTGAAGAAGATCAAGCAAGAGTGAGTACATCCATAGAAATTGAATAATTTGAGAATTCTATAGACACAACTATACAAATAAAAAAATCAAGCAAGTAAATTTTTTGATGTAATGTTTAGCCATAACTTTAACCATGATTAACTGCATGTGAGCTGACTGCAACATACACAATCTATTAACACAGAATGAGCTCCCATCTTGAATAAACTCTATTTGAGTCTTGAGCAGTGAAATAAGGGAAAACATTGAAATATGGATTGAACTTTTACCTTGTTTTAGAATGTCTTTCATGCAGGAGGCACTATAAAACACAAGCTGTGCAGTGCAATGCAAAGGCCTCTAAAGAACTACTATTTTATGTTTGCCATTTAACATGAATCCAGGTTGAAATGTGCCGTTACTTACTGTAACTATAGCCCTCTTGCATTATAATTTACAAATGGAGCACATTTAAAAAAACAATTGTTTACATTTTGGATAAGACGTATATTAATTGGTCATTTTTTTATTCGTGAAAATACATGCGAGGATTAAAAGTAGGTTTTTTCAAAATAATTGTCTTTATATTCTCTGCAAAGATATTTTAGTCATTCACTTTTAGTTTACACTGTGTTAAAAACTTTATGTACGAATTTGCAGATCGTGTACATTTATGCAACTTATTTTTTTACTTAGCAGAGTGTTTCTCTTATTTTTTTACTTAGCAGAATGTTTCTTGCAACATGTCTGTTTATTTTTAAATATATATATATAAATAAAAAATTAAAAAAAAAAATATATATATATATATA
>CAIGQQ010038942.1:15046149-15096398 GCA_903798035.1 Danio albolineatus
ATATAAAAATAAATATCCAGCCCTACTTATAGATTTCCTTTCCTGTCAAACTGACCTTAGCCTTTACAGATAAAGATGAGGAAACTTATCTTGAGTGTGTTTTGTCTATGTTTTTGGCACAGCTGGGAGTGTTGAAATAAAGAGAAAACTGAAGAGCACCTGAAAAGAATGCGGAAAAGCTGACGCAGGTACATGTAGTCAGGCGCCTCTTCAAACCGCAACCCACGACAGTAATTCAGGTACATGGCAAACTCTGCTGGGAAACCCTGAAGAAAGAGCCAAACCGTTGTTTAAAAAAATAAATTTAAAAAAGCACAAATTTCAAAACTGCCAGAGTTAACATGCTGTCCGAGATCATGAAGTATAATGAAGGCCTAAAGCAGAACAGAAAGCAGAGTAACGAACAGGACCATGTGTGTTTAAAGAAAAGGCTTCATAATTTTCATGATGTCAAATAAAGTATAAATGTTTGCTAGAACTACCCAAAGATCTACAAACTTCTAAAAATGATTACCATGCATCACAGTAGTTTAAAGTTAGCCTTGTTACCTGTGCTAAATGTTTTTGGGGCAACTCCTTTACATACTAACAGAACTTCATCACAACATTTTAATAGAAGATTGAGCAGAGCTTTTTAGCATGTATGAAAAGCCTTGCTGTGAGGATAAAGAATATCACATACCTTACACAACACCTCAACAGGGGTCGACATCTTTTTCTCACTAATCTTCTCATACTTCTGTTTCTTTGTGGCAGCCTGGGGGCAAAAAATGAAAACGTTGCACTTTGTGATCTGGTACTGACTGTTCATCAGTGTGCAATCCCACAGTGCTGGGGGACATAAATAACCCAGCTGAAAGAAGATTTACAGCACTTTTTCAGGGACCACCTGTTGGCCTGTTTCATGCTGCCTCGCAATTTTTAGTCCATTCTTTTTGGAGTTTTCACAAAACCGTAGAAAAACAAAAAGAAAAAAAGAAAAAGGGAACAGCAATATTTACTGACATCAAGTATTATTTTCCTTCTCCATTTAATTTAATTGTATGACCTACATTTAAACAATTCAATTGGAAAATAATGTTTAAAAAAAAATTATCAAAAGAAAGAGAAAAATAGACATCTTAAGACACGCTGTGTGTTCCGATTTAAAATGCAGCTTAGGGCTGTGCGATAATACAATATTTAATCGTGGACGATAATAATTACTGTACGATCCACTTTTTCAGAAAAATCGTTGTATCGCCATACAGTATATAGTGCAGTGCTTCCGCGACATTCATTCTTCCATGATGGGCGCCTCCCCTAAATTCATCCCGCCACGGCTATTACTACTTCTCATTCAAAATATTCACTCGTCTGTCGTTGTTTTTTTTTTTCAACAGCGGGTTATAATCGCACCAAAACGTATTAAAAGGTAAGTGAATTATAACAGCGGCAACTTTTGTGTAACTATAGTGCTGTGCGTCATTTGTTTAACCCTTTAAGGTTACATGCTGACAGGGCTGCGCGATGCGCGAGGCCAGCATACAGGCGCAGCTTCCAGTTAAGATGAACCGTTTAATAAAAATCGTGAATCGTGATTTTTCCAGAAAAAAATCGTGATATGATATTTTTTCCATATCGCCCACCCCTAATGCAGCTATACTAATAATGCTTGATCTGCTCTGCTTACCTTCAGTCCCTGCCAAGGAAGGCTGGTTCTGTTGAAGTACATCAGGACATATCCTAGCGACTCCATGTCATCTCTACGACTGTTAAAGTTAGATTAAAAATCACATGTAGATGGTTTTTAAGCATGACTGTGAGCAATAAATGTAATAAAAACTCAACCCTTATATCTAGGATGTAAAATTAGTGTATAACGCAAGCAGGGGATGCTTGAGCAAGCCATCCTCAAATTAACTCGCTGACCATCGACATGCCACTTTCCAGTAAAGGGCAACAACATTTCAGATTACAAGCAGGCCACAACCACAAATTAACGGTGCTGTTCATTATAGCAAAAGACCTGAGTAAAGTACTAGGAAAGACCTTCAAGTAACTAATAATTTTATCTTTATAAATTTACAGATGTCGAGCAAGCATGCATAAAACTGATAAAAAAACGTTTTTTAAATCTGTAAACTATAAAAAGTTTTCAAAAACATATTGGGCAACAAAACTGTTTTCAATGTTGATACGACTAAGAAATTTATGAATATCAAATCAGCATTTCAATATTTCCCAAAAGATTGTACGTGACACTGAGGACTATGAGTAGGGCGATGAGTAGAGAGCAATGGCTGAAGAAATAAATTAGATTATATATAAAAGAAATCCGTTCTCCGCACTATTTTACATAATATTTTGATTGTTAAAAGTCAGCTTTTGCAGCCATAAACTTCTTTAAAAATAAATTATATATTTAGATCATATATATATTTATATATAATGATAAATTTGACTTACAGACTTGCATCATATAAAGCATGCTTCCAAAAGCACTCACCTCTGCTCGATGCCCAAGTGTGCGTTGATGCTGGCATAGCGAGCTGTGCCTGTGAGATTTTTGTCTTCTCTGTAGGGTATGTGCTGTCGTGTCCTGTTGTCTCTGTATTTCTTGGCCAGACCAAAATCGATGAGGAACAACTATACAAACAAAGAAGCACAAACACTGATGTTTCATTTTTAAAACTCACTGTAAACAAGAAAATCTAAATCATTCTCCCAACTTCCTTCTGTGTGCTGTCTGACCTTTTACCTGGAGCACAGAACAAAAACATGAAATCCAGGGACTGTAATCAATGAAGCAATAAGGTCAGAGTCTACAACGCAAATGAAGCTTACTGGAAAATGAAACGCCCTTTATCCAAGCAAGCAGTCATATAATAAGAGTCTGCTCTAAGAGCCTGTCATTGACTGAAATATTATTCTCATTAGTGGAAAGCCAGTCAGATCCTGTGTCCCACACACACCTAGAGGCCGCAATCCCAGTGAGAGTACCTCACACAACCAGTTTTTCACTGAGGCAGCAGCCATATTGTAAAGCATCCACTCAGCCATGCCACTGTTTGCTTGGCTCAACCAGGGATTTGAAACATATTTCCTCTAGTCAGGGGAATTAGTTATACCAACCATACAATTCCAATTAGAACATACTACTGGAAGTTATCAGGATGAAAAAAAAAAGTTAAACAATGACTAGAAATGCACATACATTTAGTTCAACTTTACCGTAAAACCAATACCCACTGAAAGTGACACTGTAGCAAACACACATAAAAGCTCCTTTCAGCAATGGAAAACTATCTAGATTCAAAAATATATCCAAAAATAAAGAGGAAGCATTCAATAAGCAGTGGTTTTTCTGGCTAAACGGATTTAAACATTTTCAAATTATGTAAGAGCCGTTCTCCTCGGAAATAGCCCAAGGTACAAGTACTTGGCCATCAACTGTGAAAACCCACGCAAACATTGAATATTAAACTACTTTAACTGACTGTCAGTGCTCTGAAGAGGATTGCAAATTGCTGTGATGCCCCAAGACCAACTTTGACTTTAAGAGCTGATTATAAAACGTTATACCTTGTTTTATTTAGCTGAAGATTTATATAAAGATGAGCACAAATCTCAGGACAACATCATGTGCAACAATTTAGGTAACGGTTTAAAAGGTCAGCCCCATCAATACCAGGCCACGATTTTCACGTGGCAAGTGGTTGCAGGCATTCTGGCTGAATTGCTCCAATGTTAAAAGGCTGGTTCGGGAAAAACTGTGCTATAAAGCGAGGCTGATGAACAGAAGTGTTCTGCAACAAGATCACAACAAGAACAAGCACCCAATGCAGTGAAATTGGGCTAATCAAATTACTCCGTCATAAACTGCTTTATTTTAAAATTCACAATGGGAGCACTGGGGTTTTCTACCTACTAAAACTCTGCAAAACTTTCCAAGTGTTATGATAGAGAATACTTTGAGAAATGACTGGGACTGAGAACATTATTTCAACCCGAAGCGACAAGTCCTTCACCCCTAATGTACAGAGATCCCTTCGATCTGGATTAGGAGTTAATCTCTAGTTCTGTTTAGCATGTGTGTCTGGTTTAATGCCAACAATCGCAAATGGTTATTGTTGAAAAACCACAATCAGATGGGAAAGGAACTCCAAAAAGAAAAAAAAATGAACAAAAATTAAAATTTTGGGCGATTAGGAGGTGGTTGAGGTTTCAGACCTGGTTTAATCCTGAGAAAGATGGGTCCTGAGAAGAACTAACAGCCAAGCTTCTTTTCCTCTTCCCCACTGGAGATTCTAAACACTGAACAGACAATAGAGGGTGCAGTGCATCAAACAGTATTGCTGACAACCGCACACGGCCAGCGCAGACAGGCAACACCAAGGCTCAGAAAAAGAACGCGAGGAGGAGCAGAGGGAGGGGAAGAGAAAGCCTAAGGCAATCCTTCATCCACCAGCAAGCGTCCTAGCTCAAACTCAGAGGAGGCTGTGCTAATGGCAGACGTCTTCCCATAAGCCCAAGTACAGATACTAGCTTAGAGTTGGGTTGTTGTTGGTTTTTTTTTTCAGAGCATATATTAAAGGGCCTGCTTGCCTCTTCGGTTCTCGAGCCACTGAGGCAAACTGTACATGGCACCTCTGGCCGCCCAACCCAGTGTTTTTCACCTTATCTAAATCAATAATTCCCAAGCCTGATTCACTTTTTTGACTTTGCCAAGACGTTATCTATGACAATCGGAAGCATTTAACACTAGCTGTGCCATATGTTAATAAACAGCCAAGACAACCTTAACATGAGGCCAACAAGACAAATGGCACAACTAGGGTTAAAAAAGCAAACTCTAAAGGCCATTCACTACAATGGCAACTTGTTTTAAAATTAGGCATGAGAAGCTTTGAGAACAAATGCAACCAACCAAAATTCAACCCCACCCCATTAAACTCCCATGAAAGATAAATATTGAATTTGTTTGACAAATCATTAGATCACCTACAGTAAGGAAGAGGCTAGAATACTTTGGCATGTGAAGAGGCCAAATCAAGTAGCTCTGAAGAAAAAATAAGAAAAAAAAGCGTGCAGTTTAAGAGATGCATGACTTAACCTGCATGTTATTGCAAAAAAAGTTTTTAGTTTAGTTACAGAAGACAAGATGGGACAGCTTCAGTGGAGGTGACATTGGAGATTTTAAAGGAGCAGCCCAGGGTAAAGCAACAAAACAAGCCATTAGTTTACAATGGTGCCGAGCTAAGTACAGTTATCCACAATGTGACCGGAGAGTGAGGGAACTGTGTGAGGAAACTATCTCTATATATTTGAATCGAAGCATTCTAGTCAATCTAGGAAAATATCACAGCTTGAAACATTACCAATTCTCTCTTAAATACTTCCATTTTTAGACTTGTCTTGTGTGGAACTGATGTCACCTGCTGGTCTACACCATTCTTGGTCAAGACGTCTCCACATGCTTTATTCTTTCTCCAAGTTAAGAATGTTACACTTGAAAAACTGATTTACTGGGGCCTGGATCAAGAGTGGTAATGATCGCATGAAAGATGCAAGCAGAGAGCAGTGGATAATGCGAGCGGATAGGTCTTTTGATTCCTCACTAGAGCAATAACTAAATCAGATCCTCCCGTCAGCTGAATTCACTGCATTTCTTAATGTTTTTTTTTTCCCAGGGTGGATTTTGACAGCTACACATCCAAAAGCAGAGCGTGTGCAACCAGAGTTTTAGTGAAAAGGGTGACAATTTCATGTGTATGTATCAAAATAAAAGCTTGAGGCTGGCATTCACACAGACACACAATGGTAAACATTTATTCTAGACAGCACTGCCAAAAATGGTAATACAGGCTTCACTGAAGTACCAAAAAGTACCAGAATTTGTAGTGAAAAAAGATCTGAACTGTTAGACGACCATCAGAGCTTGTACTGGTAGGTCATTGTTTTATTTTGCACATGATGCTTTAACTTTGCCAAATGTTGCCTGTCTGCAAGGGCTCAAAATTACGAGTTATCTGAAACAAAATACAAATCAGGCAACTTCTGTACATTTGAATAGAGAGAAATAAAACAGTGCAAAGCACCTCAAAAGCTCTCAGTCGGAGGGAGAAAAAAATAAATATAACAAAACAACCACAAGTCACATATCATGCACAAGTTCCATTTGAAGAGTGAAAGACATACAATCAATGTCCACAGATGTCCACAGCCCAACTGTCAGGTAATTCTCTAACCATCAATAAGTTAAGCTGTAAACACTGTGTCTAAGGACTCACTGCGGTATACGTTTTTTGCCCTGTTATTTTCCCACCAAATAATCTTTGTACACCCCAGTCATCCTGAATCAGCAGAGCAACAACGTAACTATCACAGGCTCTCAAGCCAGTATACGTCCATAAGTGTCTCAACGTAACCAGAAACCTTTGAGATCTGCAGTTTTATTTGCAGACAATCCTACATGTCACTTAAAAAAAAAATCAATCATTTTAAATCTTTCTAAAGAGGAAACGATGAAAGTTTACCTTATTACAGTGACGGCCAATACCCATTAAAAAGTTGTCTGGCTTGATATCTCTGTGGATGAAATTTTTTGTGTGCACATACTCGATTCTGCTGATCATCTGTGAAAGCAAAACAGGCAGATTAAGATTATGCCATAGAGCCATTTATTCAGCAAGGTAAAGTTAACCAATCATTACCTGGTCTGCAAGCATTAGGACAGTTTTCATTGTGAATCTGCGGGAACAGAAGTTAAAGAGATCTTCCAGACTTGGCCCCAGCAGGTCCATAACTAGGACGTTATAGTCCTTTTCTTGGCCATACCACCTGAAAAACACCATAACATACAGATGAACAAACGTGGCAATTACTGCAAAAGCAGAACAACTACAAAATGCAGTGCTTTTCCCAAAAAGAGCTGATCCTTCAAAGTAATTCAGTGACGCATGACATCTTGCTTATCTATACAAGATGAAATTATAACAAGGAAATTACAATTAAATGAAAACACTTAAATATGAACAAAGCTGACTAAGCTGTAATGTTACAAAGCAGCATAAATCTTATCAGCAAAGGAAGTGTCGGAGTTACATGGCACACCCTGTAGACAATGGCATCCAATATATCCAGCTGGGTGACATGACTCAGAGTAGAGTCCACAGTAGCAACTAGGCCTATAAAAAGTGTTGACCAGTCTTTTACCAACAACTTTAAACCAAAAGCACTACTGAACATTATTCTATCATGAACGGCCCTGTCAGAACAAAAGAAATGCAGAGTACTTAAATAGTTTACAGCCAAATCCTGCATAAATATCAGTTTGGTGGCTGTTGGAAATATTAGCACAACTTTGACAATCAGAACTCAAACAAAATATAGCAGGTGGAGGTTCAAAAGAGTCACACATTTAGTGGACACACTGCCACAGCAGTCTCCAGGCAACCATCCTGCTAGTGAGTCTACCAAACAAAGAGGTATTGTGGAGACACAAGGTGCAGCAGTAACTAGTGTTCATTCGGTCGTCTGTGCCAGAGAGCCAACATCTACCATTTCATAATGACAATATAAAATGTACTTTGAACCACAAGCTGACTCCTACTCCTTGCAATGTTTGTATGTCAGAAGTAATAGCATTCATGTTAGCTGCTGTTATGAACACAGTGAAAATTATGATGATTATTATTTATTCTGGTTTCTTTACGGTGTTGCTTTTTGTATGAAATTATAAACTTTCATATTTCTCTATAACCAAATCACAGTAATATGCACTAACTTTAACCTATAAAAAGCTCAGGTTTCATAAGCATGCTGTCATCTAAACTAGTTACAGAAGTTCATATCAACAGAAATCGCTCACGTACGGAAACTACAGGCCTCTCTGTGGGACACTCATTTCCTCTTTTCAAAGCAAAACTAAGAGGAAGGCTGCAGAAAACAACAGTGCAGTTCGCATTAACATTTTAACTCTAAATAATCGGAAAGAGGTGTGATGTTAAAGCACATACATTTAAACAGAGTAGGAATACACTTTCCTGTGGTTGAGCTTAAAGAAAAGACTTTGAATGGCACTCAAAGCTCTTTTCTTTCATCAGGAAAGGCTCTGAGTGATTTTAGGTAGTGTGGGGGAGGAAGATCTCGTATGGCAGGTTTTCCAAGCTCTAGTAACCAGCGACTGAAACCGGCATTACACATCATTTGCTGGAAACGTCAATAGTCACTAAAAAGTAGTTTACGCGAAAGTGGCCTTTTTTCCTCAGAGAAAAAAAAATTCACTTATGATAGCTTAAAACTCTTGCTTTGAAACAAATCAATCCAGTTCTTAGAAAATTACCTAAATCACACACAACCTAAAAAAAAGTAGATAAACTTTAGAGGTAATAGATAATAAAACTTTAATGGGAAGTTTAAAAGAAATGGCTTTAGTTGAAACTATTGGTTGCATCTCATCATTAAACTGTTTGGTAAATCCATCCACGACATAAGTTACCTAACTCTTTATTGCTCAGGGTTAAATAACCAGCTATGGTCTAAGAGTTCAAATTTCTGTCAGCATGAGATGCCATAGAAATGGACACCTAAACACAGTTTGTAATGGCCGGTCATTGATGGCAAAGGCAGGGCATTCTTGCTTATACTAATATTACCAAGGGAAATCTTCTGTCAGCTGGATTACTTTACTAAATGATATATTAGTCTACGATTAAATGTGAAACTAACAAAACTCATGGCTGGTAAAATATTTATGACATCTTTAGGAAAGGAAGCGAGTTAAGAAGAAATAATTTAGCTTGAAATGTTGCAAGAAACTAAGCTTTTGTCACATTTAATTCTGTTATGTTTTTACAGGCAAATCCAATTATTTTAAGAGTAATACTTGTGATAATAAATCCTATTTGAGGAAAAGATTGGGATCAAACAGGTCATGCACATCAATATAGTGAAATCAAATTACTTCTATTGTGATAAAAATATAATTCTAAGTCACATTAAAGGTCAAGTGTTATTTATCTTGGTATCTTTTCAAACACATTTTACATCTGTGGGGAACAGCGAATAGAAGTTTAATAAAGTTTAAACTATCTCTCGTTGATTTTACATCTACAGCAAAGTTAATTTTTAATTCCTAATTACCAAAGTAACAGAGCCAAGAGCAGAGCTTCAAGGGGAGGAAAAAATAAGATAAAGGCTCATCTGTCAGGGTGCCAGGGCAATTAAGCATGAACACACCTTACCATATTACTTTAATTTTAAATTTTGCCGTCTCGTGAATTAACATCCGAGATCTTAACAAAATAAAATCAACTGCAAAAAAAGATTTGAAAGTGCTTTTGTGACAAGAATTGTAAAAGTTTCTCTGGCTCTTTTATGCAAAGTCATCTGATCTGAGTGCATTTCAGAAAGATAAGGCCCACTTAACCACAGGCTCTAAAATGTACCAAAATATGGGTTAATAAGTACGACACAATATAAAGTAACTTAGAAAACATCAACATAGTTGTAAGAGAAAACAGCAAAGCAAAACATTTACTCAACCACCTATAAACATTAACAAGCAGGGAACTTCTGTAATCGCAAAGTGTGACGATTTACCTTTATTAAGACAAAAAATAAGAAAATACGTGACAGCCAACAGTCACAGTACTTCATTATTAAAATATGAGACTACAATCGGTTACTAAGGCACCATATGTGAGCTTGTTTTCTATTAGAAGTCTATGTTTTTTCCTCTCTCTCTCTATTTAAATATATATAAAACGACTCAACATTTTTAACACGAACAGCAGCCCTGGAAAGGCTCAGTCACCTTGAGCAGACAGCAGTAGACTCACTAGGCCCTGAAACTTGTTTTCTCTCATCCGCCATTTTCTGATCGAGAGGGAGGACATGTTGAACAAACACAACAAAAGAGCAGCGGCCATTTCCCACTCGCTCCTTACTCATTACTCAGCAGCATACAAACACACATTAGTGATCAAATCTCAACAGTTTCACTATATTATAATCCATATTACAGAACAAGTATTGTTCGAAGACATTTCACCACCGATCTTTCAAGCGACGCAGTGAAAAGCTAGCGCTAATGAACGGGCCAGTTAGCCTCTTGATGCTACATCATAAGTGTAAAACTAAATATTATATTATTGATAATAATGTCATTATGATCGATGCATTAACCGTTGAGGCATGCATTATACGTAGACAGACGTGTAACGTTACTTTGTAACGCTCCTTGAAGAGTTGCTTTCGATCTTAAGCTAACGTTAGTCCTTCAACCAGATCAAACTAGTCCAGCTAACGATAGCACAAAATACATTATAATTTCTGATATAATCTGAACTCACCTGATGTGTGGGATCCCGACTCCTCCCTGGAGAATTTTGTACAATTTGCTTTCATATAGGAGTTGAGGATGTCTGGCTTTCTGTGATTCCAATTTCACAGCTACCTCCTGAAATCACGAAGAAAAGAATGTCCATTTACCATAAACTCACAGATTAGCGGCGAAGCATTGAAAACAGTATAGTTTATTTGACAGTACAAGATCTTGGAAATATATTTTTATCTAATCTGCAACGATATATCGTTGATTGATTTCTCGTAAACAAGTCGTACAAATATAAATATACGTTCATCTTTCCAGGCTAACGTTACACCAACTATAAGTTTGGAAACCAAATGGACTTCAATGTTCTGGTAATTAGACTTGATGAGCTGGACACACGTATAAACCCCTCAATCTTCTTATCCCAGTCATTCAGCACAAGAATTACACATCCATCTCATTTTACCTCTCCATTTGTGATGTTGATTGCCAAATAAATGTCACCGAAGGATCCAGATCCGATTTTACGAACGAGCTTGTATTTCCCACCGACTATAAACTCGGCTTTAGAGCCACTGCTGCTGGCCATGTCCTAAAATCCGAGAAGTACACTGAAACTGTGTGAACGGGCGAGGTTTTCAGGCTGCTCTCTTCTTCAGTCCAGTAGAAACAATGCTAGCTAGCCTAAAAAAGGCTCTTCCTTACTAGCTGTGTCCTGAACTCACAACGACGAAATGGGGATGATAACGGACATCGGTTTCAATATGAACTTTGTTGACTCGACATTTAAGTAAAAAAAAAAAACAAGACTGTTTCCCCTGAGGTTGAGGCTGTTTTTTCTCTTGAGCAATTCCCCGAATAGCTGACTAGCAGCTTAGCCTGAAAGGACACGGAGTCGATGTCCTCGACGCTCTCTTCGATTCACCTCGCTCCGAGGGGCGATTTTTCTTCTTAAAGACACGATTTCCCGCTTATTTGAACGAACATCAAGGCAACCGACGTTTTAACGTTGAAGAATTTTCGTGAGTCGCTGCTTTCTCTTCAAAGCGCAACCCACTCACTTCGCCATCTTGTCCGTCTCGGGATGAACAGATTCTGCTGATCTGAAGAGAGGAGCGAGACCGCGCTAAAGCGCGCCGCCGCGGGCAGGGGAGGGGTTCACGCGTGATGTCAACGAGGCTGCGGGTACGCGCAGCTAGAAACGCGAGGGCGCGCAGGGGAATTTGGGGATGTTTCTTGTAAAGCCACAGTTACTTTTGTTATAGTTTTATACTTTTCGATTTTGACAGCGCAATCACTGTAATGCAACCAGAATGCCGCAGAATACACATACACCCATACTCTTACATTTGTGTGGGGGATTTATTTAGTATTTCATACTCTGTAATTGAATTTGTGGCACCATTAAAAATAATTCACACTGACATGTCTTGACATTCAATATTTACACGTCTCGCGATGGCTGCGCACGGTCACGCGCGTTGTTGACTCGTGCGCGCTACATGGTTCGCTTATGCCACCTAGTGAAGTTTAACGAGATTTCAAGTGCTCCTGAAAAAGTAAATTTAGTTGTCATGTGTTCACCCTCATGGTTTACAACCCTCTGCGACTTGCTTTCTTCAAATGAAGCAAAGGAAAGTTTGGAGCAACACGAGAGTGAGTAAAGATTTTGGATGAGCTCTTTAAAGTTTTCTCTCAATCAAGTTATTACACTTGTCCCTCTTAATTATTGTTTTAGTTCTGTTTGTTTACACATCAAACTGATGATTAGCCTACCGAATCTCCTGATTGAAAGTTTCACGACAAGTTGGACAACCTGACAAATGTCGCCTATCCAAGTTTTAGGAACAACAAACGATAACTTGACTTAGCTGATCATTTATCAGAAGTGGCTTATATGAAAATCAAATGCCTCTAGATTATGCTTATTTTACCTAAATAAAATATGACCATGTCTTGATTTTTTATTATTTAATTAGGACAGTAAGGTCTGACTTTGCTTAGACAAAAGTCTTTACACTTAACCGAAATAATGTACAGTAATAAAACGTGATGGTTCAGTGGAAACGAATTAATATTGTACATAAGCTTGGAGGACTGCTTCCATACATCTCTGCAGAAAGAAAGAAAGCATTCCTGCAGGACTCCAGAGTTCATCAAGGTTCTTCGGATTCATCTTTCTGTGCCTCCTCCTTCATCTTACCCTAGACATGCTCAATAATGATCATACCTGGTGAATGGGCTGGCCAATCCTTCCAGGAATTTTGATGTGGAGGCTGAAGTATGAGAAGGAGCACTATTCTGCTGGAATAAATTGCCCTCTCCTTTGGTTTCTAATGTAATGAGCAGCACAAATGTCTTGATAACTCAAGCTGTTGATGTTGCCATCCACTCTGCAGATCTCTCACACTATACTGAATGTAACCCGAAACCATGATTTTGGCTTTACCAAACTTAACTGATTTCTGTGAGAATCTTGGGTCCAGGCAGGTTCCAATAGGTCTTCTGCAGTATTTGTGATGATTGGGATGCAGTTCAACAGATGATTAATCTGAAAAATGAATCAATTAATCAAGTAAAATGATCAACTAGAAGTAAAGTTATTATTTGTTGCTCTTACAACTGAGGTCAACGACAAGACTTTTGTCAGGTAGTATAACATCTAGTTATCATAACGTACTGTTACAAACACATTCAGTAAACAAAAGCTATATCAAACAGATAAAAGGCTGTTAACAATATGTAATATATTTATATACATATTTATATATACAGTTGAAGTCAGAATTAATAGCCCTCCCTTTGAATTTTTTTTCTTATTTAAATATTTTCTCAAACTATGTTTAACAGAGCAAGGAAATTTTCACAGTATGTCTGATGATATTATTTTGTCTGGAGAAAGTCTTATTTGATTTATTTTGGCTAGAATAAAAGCAGTTTTAATTAAAAAAAAAAACATTTTAAGGTAAAAAGTATTAGCCCCTTTAAGCAGTATGTTTTTTTCGATAGTTTACAGAACAAACCATCGTTATACAATAACTTGCCTAATTACTAGGCCCACACGGAATCTGCGCGTGCAGAATTCCGCAGATTTTTAGCCCATTATTGATTCTGTTTATTTACTGGTGTAAATTTGTTTAAATTTATATTTATTCATTCTTTAAATTAATTTCAGTAATATTATTGACTAATATAAAAATATTGATATGATTTATTTACAATACATTTTGTAAAGTATTATTTTCTGTCTTTTAGTAAATATTTTATGTGAGAGACTTGCTTTGTTTACCAAATAAAGAGGATCTAATTGGATTCGCATTGTAAACATTAAGTAAAAGTTTAAAAAGTGTTCATTTTTATTTCATATATAAATTTTTTTGTTATGATATTCCTAAAATCATTGCGCATAAATCCACAGATTTTTTAACAAAATACTCAGCAGAAATAGCAAAAAATGTCTGCAGATTCCGTCTGGCCCTAGTAATTACCTTAACCTGCCCAGTTAACCTAATTAACCTAGTTAAGCCTTTAAATGTTACTTTAAGCTGTATAGAAGTGTCTTGAAAAAATCTAGTAAAATATTATTTACTATCATGGCAGAGATTAAATAATTCAGTAATTAGAAATGAGTTATTAAAACTATTATGTTTAGAAATGTTCTGAAAAAATAATCTCTCCGTTAAACAGAAATTTTGGGGAAAAACAAACAGGGGGGCTAATAATTCAGGGGGCTAATAATTCTGACTTTAACTGTATGTAGTCAAGGTGATTCAAGTGAATATTTATTTTATATTTATATTTATTTTTTTATAAACATCAAGTGCTTACCAAAGTGCTGTACACACATACACCATCTAAAACAAAGGACAAATACAATAAACATAAGACTAAACATAAGACTCTCATATGGTATTAAAAGCCAAAGAGTAAAAATGGGTTTTAAGACTAAATTTAAAAACAGAAAGGGTTGTGGCCTGCCTAACATGGAGAGGCAAATTATCCCAGAGTTTGGGGGCAACCACTGCAAAGGCACGATCCCCCCTGGTTTTTAACCTTGTGCAAGTATATATATATATGTGTGTGTGTATATATAAACAAAATATATATTTAAATACTTAAATATAGTTGTATATCAAATACATTTATTTTATCCTAAGAAATCACATTTAAAAAACGTACTGCTTCCTTGTTGAAAAAAGTATTTAAATATGCTAAGTAGATAGGAGGCCGTCAAACAAACTGATGCAAATATGACAGCATAAGTGAAGCCAATATGTCTTTTCAAAAACGAGACATGAAGCCAAACAGAAAATCAATCACAGTTAACAAGCCATGATTTCTGCAGCAAACATTTTGTGATTTAATGAAGTTAGACATCATCTTTATAAAATGAGACCTTATTATCCAGCTAGACTAATAGTCCATAGACAAGCAGACCTTTATCCTTATATAACAAGTCTCCAGTGCATCCTGAAGATGTGCTTGATGTTTTTATTTGTTGACAAATGCTTTTCTACCAACATTACAAAACCACAAACAGCCTTAGTCCCAGATAGCAGATACCCTTAGTCATTGTTTGTGGTCCCATGACATCAATGTTGTCCATCAGGTTTTTTCGGGGTAGGCAGAAACAAGGAGAGGGAGGGACTTGTGTTACTTTATTTCAAAAGGTATATAACCAGAAAACCCAGACTACAAACATACCGAACACCTGCTGAGTTTCCCACTCCAAACTCGCTCAACAGCCATGAAGCTCGCCATCCTGATCTGCGTCTCTGTTCTCTGCTACCTCTCTGGTAAGTATATAAATACACTGAACTGTGACTATTGTGTGATAATTATCTGAAACGAATACTCGTCATGCTTTTGTTTGATATATACGTCACTGAATACCGACGTGTCATAATAAGCATGTTTGATATGCCCACATTGTTTTGTTTAACATAGACTGTGACTTTTACATGGTCGTTTGCTTTCATAACAAAATGGATATGAAAAGGATACTGTTCAATTTACAAGAAAGTTTGTTTTTTAAAGCCATCAGTTGACTATTCAGTGACCCAGACAGATCCATTTTGTTACATTTTGGTATGGGTCCATGTTGTTGAGATCTGTTTTCTGTCATGGGCTGATAAATAAAGCTTTTCTTTTGAAACTCGGACAGAAAGTATAAGCTGGTTTGTGAACTTTTTGTAGTCCTATGATCATGGCTTCCTCATTCACCCTCATTATCTGATGAGAGGATCTGATGAGTTTTGGAGGAAATAAAGGTTGTTTACTGGCACCGTTGGTTGCACGAAAAGTATTTAACAGCCAAACTTCCTTATCATTTTACAAAAAAATGAGAGGAAAGTGGATTATTTTAGATCTTTAGAAAAGTGTGTGTGTCTGTACATGTTTTTGTGACATGTCAGGACACAAATCTGTATAATGACACAGGTATGACACTGGTATTACAAAAAGGAGATGAAATATGAGGACATTGCTGACATCCTCATTTCTCAAAAAGCTTCTAAATCCCACAGAATGAGTTTATTTCAGAGAGTAAAGCTGCACACAGTCTCCTGTGATGGTTGGGTTTAGGGGTAGGGTGGGGTGAGGGCAATACAATATACAGTTTGGACAGTATAAAATGAATGGAAACCTATGCAATGTACCCACTTTTCACAAAAAACTAACAAATGTGTGTTTGTGTGTGTGTTCATTAAAGGGTTCTTCATAGAACCAAAATTGTTTTGTTTTATAAAGTTTGGAAACACTATATTTTCCCATTTATACACATGCTTGTATCTATGGTTTACAAGGACTCTCCATATGTTTGAATGTATATTATATTGTAAAAACTGCTTATATTGCCTCACCCCTACCCTAAACCCAACCCTCACAGGAGACATCAAAAGTCAAAAAACTTTTAATATTTTTTTAGTATTTTCAATGAAACCACCCATGTTATTGTACAATTCCGTTCTCGTAAACCACATAAACCTGTGTGCACAAATGACTGAAATGTTTATTCTTGTTTGTTAAAATTATAAAGGTCATAACAAAAGAGAAAAGGAGACCTCCATGTAAAGTGTATTGAAGCTGTTCAAGCTAAACATACAATCGGTTGAAAAGAAAGTGAAAAACCTGATCTGCAACTGATTTTTTAAATGTGTTGCCTGAAATATCAACAGGGAAATCATTACTGGTTTATTTTTACAGTAATATTATATCTTTAGTAGTAGACAAGTCTTTTTATTGAATTTTTCATAATAAACTGTTGAACAGTCTAGGCATGGGACGATAACCGTTTTCAAGGTATACCTCAGTCTGGAAAAGTCAAGGTTTTAAAACCGCCAAAACTTTCTGTAATACCGTTCCGAAGGTATGAGTAAGGTTTTTCTTATTTACTTTTTTGATGTTTTTTAGGATAACAGTATCTCTAGCAGAAAAAAATATCCAAAAGTGCCATTTTAAGTGGAAGAAATCTGTTTTTGAACTAATAAAGACAGCAGAAGTCAATTCATCTGAATTATTTAGCCTGACATGTTTAGTACGCCAAAATATTATAAATCTTTCAAAAAATAAAATATATTGTGTTCAAAGGGGAAAAAAGTTATTGTTTTTTTTTATCCAGACATTTAAAAATAATATATTTTAGTGCAGTAATCACAATACCATGTTACAGTGAAACTGTGATATTTTTATCCAAGGTTATCATTCCGCCAGAATCTTATACCGGCCCATGCCTATAACAGTCATAACAAAGTGAAGATCTTAACACAGAAATTCACATATACAAGAACAAAGTACATAAAAACAGTAGATAATACAAGGTGAAATAATAATACATAAATAAGATTTAGGGGTGGTTTAGGAGTGCAGGGGTTGAGGGGAAGGAGGGAGCTTGCAATACAAGTATGTGGAATAAATCTGTCCTTAAAATATGGCAGGAAGGGTCTCCAAACTTTAAAGAATTTATTATTTGAGCCTTGGGTGTGATATTTGAGTTTTTCTAGCTTTAGATGTGCCAGGACGTTTTCTACCCATTAGTGATATATCTTTAATTGTCTTTTCGCAGTGGTAGAAGCACAAGCGACTGAGGTAAGTTATAGCTCAACTTAATTTTATGCTGCAACTGTTTGACATTTTTGAATGTTTTATATCCACCGAAGCCTGCATTTATTTGATATAAACTACAGTTAACAATAAACTAATATTATTACTAATATAACTGTATTTTAATAAAACATAGTCTTATATTTTTATATAAATAATATTTATGTCTGTGATGAAAAGCTGCATTATAATAAGTTTACGCCTTTTTGTCGTTACTTCTCTACTTGAGTGTCACATGATTCTTTAGAAATCCTGATTTGGTTCTCACTAAACATTTCTTATTATTATCAGTGTTGAAAATGGTTGTGCCGCTTAATATATTTGTTTGAATAGTGATAATTTTTTCCTAGATGCATCTTTAAAGTTAAAACTCTCTATTCGCTCATAGGAAAATCCCATAGTTTGTACTCGTGAGTACAAACCTGTGTGTGGAGACGATGGGACAACATACTCCAACGAGTGCATGCTCCGCTGGGAAAGCAAGTACGTCATTTAAGCAATGTCAAATCAACATTAGAGATAGTCGAGGAAGCAGATGTGACAAATCCCAGGCTTGACCCTTGTTAGCTATCAATCAATTACTCAGTGTTTAGCTGACAGCCGTGCAGTGTTGGGTTGTATTCATTACAGAGTAACTAGTTACTATAATTAAATGACCTATCCACTGAAAAGAAAGTAAAGTAAGGGATTAATGTTGATTTTTAGGTCATTTAATTAAAGCTACATGTAATGTACATGTAATGTAATGTAAAGGGATAGTTCACCCAAAAATGAACATTTATTTACCCTCCAGTAGTTGCAGAGGTCTGTTAGAGACAAAAGAAGATGTTTTGAATAATGTTGAAAAACCTGTAACCATTGACGTCCATTATTAGTTGATCAGTTCATGACAATAAACTGCAAATGCTTAAAAATAATGAATAAGGTAAATTCACAGCTAGTGTTGTTTCCCCTTCCGATAAACTCGCTGTGTGACTTTTTCAATTTTATAAGGTTCCTTTTACAGCATTAATGTTGTAATGTAATCAAAATATAATCTGTTAAATAGACTTAAGCATTCATTCAGTTGTTCAAGCATTAAACAAGATGCAAGGCCGTCTAGATGCTAGCGCCGTCAGTAGCAGCAGGCTAGTGCAGAAACTCCATTGAAAATACTGGGGTAAAATATAATTTCATATTTTAGTCATGGCATGGAGCAATGGATTTTAATGCAGTGCCTCCCATCTGCTCTGAGACTCACTTTATATCGTATATCAATCAGGCAGTGAAGATTGATGGTTTTTAAAGAAAACAGACTTAAAATGTGCCGATTTTATAACGACACAACAGATCACCAGAGTTGCTTTAACCGGGTTACTGAAAATGAAAACTCCTTCTGCATACAGGGTACTCTATTGAGTCAGAAATGAGTCGATGACAATATATTATTGCATGTAATATTATAATATGGTGTCACTGTTGTGAAACGATTCATGTTTTGATATAACATGGTGTTTGGATTTTATATAATGTAGAATTTAATAAAGCCGAAAGTCCATGTTGGACTCAGATTTAAAGAATTAACATAATTTCTATCGTCTATGTTTGTTCATATTCATCTGGATTATAAGTAGAATTAAATCAAGGAATTGAATGACTTATCAAACATAGCAATTTAAATTAATTAATTATTATGTAATTACTAATTCATAATTTCTTGAAGTAACACACCCAACACTGCAACCATGTTTAATATTGGAGTGGAAAACGATGACAAAAAAGAGATTCAGAGATTCATCTGTTATTAAATTTGGTTCTGTCCCTCTTCTAACACATCTTCTCTTCTTCTTCTTCATTTTAGTGCAAAGAATGTGGTTGTCAACGTAAAGCATGAAGGGAAATGCGAGAACTCCTAAACTTTCTGCTGACATCCCACAATGGCTTTCCATTTAAATACAAGAGGAACAACTATAGTGTGATTTTTCTGGCATGCATTAATCAGTACCATATATGCTTGGTCAGACATTGCATTGTCACCATGTAATCTGCTGCAATAAAACAGTGAAGCATTTAAGAGCTCTAATTTATCATTTAAATGAAGATCAGACTATTTTTAAATGAAGTATATTTTTAAACTCTCTCTATATATTTTTTTCTTCCTTCCTGTAAAACTCCTTAATCCTAATTACATCTTTAGCTTTAGTTTGGTTTTTAGGATTGTTGATCTACAGGCAGTCCAGAGACCATTCAAATTTGAAGATATCTCAAAAAATGAGCTTTCAGTAAAAACTTGTTTAGCTGCAGTACCACACATCACCACTAGTTGACATTTAGTTTCCAATAGTGACCATATGAGTCCAAAGACCATTCTTGAGATTTTTTTCCCCCCAAACCATTTGTAAAATAGGCATTTTGGATTGCAGTGTGCTAAACTGGCGCAGATAGTCATTTATGTAATAACAAACCCCAACTTTGTCAAGCACTTCATCACTTAATTTTCACATTATTGGAGAATAGTTGGGTCTATCAAAATGTCTTTTATGCTGGGCTATGATGGATCACCTTTGTAATCCGAAAATGTCTATTTAGTAAATAAAACTTAACACAGTGGAGAATATATGATGTACTGTACAATGCCAGTGCTTTGGTGTTAATAAGCTGCATATGCAGTTGTCCAGTCAATACAACTAATAACCATAAATATGCTAATAAATATCCATTTGTTCCAAACCTGTTTGAGTTTTTGCTTCTGGTGAATGTTTTTGAAGAATGTTGGAAACCGGTAGCCATTTTGTTTCTACTTTAGATGTCAATGGCTACCTGTTTTCAACATTCTTTAGTGTTAAAGTCGACATGAAATCAAAATGTACAATGTTTATGTTGCTAGCTCTCGTTGTTATTCTTAAAGTTAACCATTAATATGTGCAGGTACAAAAAAACCTGTTCTCTTCAATCAAATTTTGACCATGTTTGTAGTGACGGTCCTTCTGTTGATGTCAGCCTCAGGGTAGCACCTGTAATATGCCTAACTGCGCCCCTCTTATTGTTAGTTTGCTACTAGGGAAGGATGTGCAACAGAAATATTCCGTTTCAGTTGGTAGTACATCAACGTAAAGAAATAAAAACAGCTTCTCAGCAGTTTCCAGTTAAGCTTGGTCTCATTTTAAAGAAGACACTTGTAGCTGAAAATAGTTATATAAAAATGTTATGTGGCAATTTATGAAAATAATAAAACAATAAATGTCTATTTTATTAATACATTACATTAAATGTTGCATAACCCTGTTTTAGCGCAGATGTGACAGAAAATGAAAAGGTAAATATTATAACAAAATATATTCCAAATTTGAAGATATCTCAAAAAAAATGAGCTTTCAGTAAAAAAATTGTTTTGCTGCAGTACCAGACATCACCACTAGTTTCCATTATGGCCCGTTTCCACTGAGTGGTATGGTACGGTACGGTTCAGTATGTTTTTAAGGCCGTCTAAAGGCGTACCGTACCGTACCACTTTTTGGTCACCCTTTGCAAAGGGTACCAAGGGTACCAAAGAGTGACCAAAAGGCGGAGCTAGACGCGCAGCTGAACGCTATTGGTTTACAGAGATACGTCATTTGCTCCCGCAACAAGCCAGAATGAAAACAAAGGACCCGCCATGTTTACTACGCAGCCGAGAGACAATACACCAAAATAATATAAACAAATATTAACAAGCCATGGTCGACCCGAGCTCAAATAAACCTTGTCGTTGTCTTGAACAGCCACAAAGCCAAGGAAAAGAGCAGATTCTTATGGGTTACGAGCCCTTCTAAACGCGAGCATGAGTGGTTTTGCTTTGTCGCTTGCGCTCGCGTGCGCGTCAATATTTGAAATAACAAACTTGAGCTGATGATAATAACGTGCGCGTGACTATTGACGTGTTTTCAAAACCCGATCCTTTCAGAACCTGACAAACACGAGACTGACACCTGCAAAAACAAAGGAGAAGCCAGAAAAAAGGAGCAAATAATTTTTTCGACATGAAGAAACTGCTGCACTAACCTGGACTATTATGAACTCGGAATGATGAAATTACTCTCTAATGTGAGGCTGCAGATGCAGATGAGAGGTTTGCACTGACTGGGGGCTATATTTCGTATTGTTTTTGAACCTAAATAAGGACTAAATGTAGTTTTCCTGTGATTGGTAACATCGGAGACTATAAGGGGCTGTATGTGTTCATATATGCCGCATTTATTTATTTATTTTATATAATCGTGGACAGTAGGCTATTTCACATCATTGATCTAGTTATAATCAGATCATGTTTATAGAAAGGTCAGTAACGAACATTAATACAGCAGTGTTTATGTGTATAATAAAGCATCTGTTTTGTGAGAAGTGCTTCTCATATGATTTGTGAACGACCCATAAAGCTTTACTGTAAACATTTCCTTGAGCGAAAATGACGTCGACTAAAACTTTGTCGTACACCACGCCCACCAAAAGAGGACCCTTTAGCGTACCGGCCCAAACCGTACCGTTGTGTACCACTCAGTGGAAACGGGTCATTAGTGACCATATGAGGATGCCCCCTATTTCGTGTATGTTTTGAGGATTATAAACCATATTTTGTTCATACTTTTTTACAATATTTAGAAAGTTTACATCAAACTCTAAAAATGCAGGCAGTTTGGTGGTTTTTGATTTGATTTTAGCCCCTAAAAACATTTTTACACGGGTGGATTGCTGTAGCAAAGTAATGCTTTACATGATAAATATACTCTGCGCAAATGATTAAATAACTGTTGCTCTATAATATCCACCAGGAATCAGAAATTAGACACTTTAAGCTTTCAAATGATATATAGTTCGTCATGATTGCTTTATGTTTAGACTAATATGGTTTAAAAATGTACCCGCAAAAGTAAATGAAGTAAACAACAGTAAATGAAGTTGGCTCCCTTACTCTTCCAACATGATCCAGACTTAGATCTTGTCAGCGATATATATAGTATCATGATTAGATTAGGATTTAATTGCAATGTAGTGAAGTGAACTGAAGTGTGCCACAATCGGAGCATTGACAGTTAGCGAGTAAACAGAAAACAAGCAACTCAAAGATTTGGAGCCACTTGTTGAATAAATAAGTGATATGTTTGGGTGATTTCTTCTCATTTCCAGTATGAAATCCCCTTTAGAAGAGCAACCAGACATATCCTTCATTCGCAATCCAATCGTTTTATTAGTTCTTTAAAAGTCTCCATTTACATTCGTCGCATTTTAACCACCATAGTGTCCACAAGTGCTAGTATTTCTCCGAAATAACCGTCCTCCTCTCCTACGTCCTGCTCTGTGAGCACCAGCTCCTGGTACTGTTTTTGCAGTTCTCTCAGAGAGGCTGTTAATCCAGCGTTCTGCTTAAACTGAGTCTGACACTGAGCCATCATGGCAAGAAGAGTGCGCAGAGCTTTCTCTCTCCAGTCATGCTCGGGTGCCTCTAAAATCTCAGGCACCAGACGGCACCAGCCCTGCTCCACCAGCACCGGCAGGAGCGACACTTCAGCGTACTGACGCAAACGCTCCTGGTGAGAGGAATCTGGGATAATGTCCAGTCCCACCTGCGAAATCAGCTCCTGCAACACAAAGAACAAGGGCATGAGCTGGACGTTAGAGCCGGATGATTATGCAATGGGATGAAGAAAAAGGTTGCAAGATTTTTCAACATCTTAAAACCAAGAAAAGTCTGAACTGTGAGATATAAACCTAAAGTGACAAACAATTCAAATAAAAATTGACTTTGTGATTAAACTAGGACTGTCACAATATCTATTTTTGTGGAACGAAAAAAAATGAATAATAATAATACATTTTATTTATATTGCACTTTTCTCACACTCAAAGCGCTAACAAGAGCATCAGAACACAGCGGAACATTAAATACACACAAACGAAAGCCTCATAAGTTATAAGCAATAATAAAAAGATGAGTTTTACGAAGTTTCCTAAAACAGTCCACGTTCCTGATGTATGTGGGAAGAGCATTCCACAATTTAGGATCACAATAGGAGAATGCCCTACCTCCCATAGTGTTAAGTTTACAACGAGGCTGAAACGAGGTGAGCCCAGAAGCGGAACGTAGATTACGAGAGGAAGAGGATGTGGATATCAGATCACAGATATAATCAGGAGCAGAACCATGAACAGCTTTATAAGTTAAATTTATTGCGATAAACAATATTAAGACCATTTTAACACTATAATAGCATCATAATGCAAGTACACTCTTCCAAAGAACACATAATAGTTTATTCTTAAGAATATTTCATTTAATTATAGTCATTTTAACGATTAATGATTAGGCGCTGGAATAGGGCTGTGCGATAATACGATATTTAATCGTGGACGATAAAAATGACTCCACGATCCACTTTTTCAGAAAAATCGTTGTATCGCCATGCAGTATATAGTGCAGTGCTTCCGCTTCATTCATGCTTCCATGACTGGCGCCACGCCTAAATTCATCCCGTGACGGCAATTACTGCTTCATTCAAACATTCAGTCGTCTGTCGTTGTTGTTTTCTTAAATAGCAGGTTACAATCGCACCAAAACGTATTAAAAGGTAAGTGAATTATAACAGCGGGAACTTTTCTATAACCACTGTGCATCATTTGTTTAACCCTTTGAGGTGACATGCTAACTGACAGACGGGCTGACAGGACTCCGCGATGCGCGAGGCCAGCATACAGGTGCAGCTTTCAGTTATGTTGAACAGTTTCCATAAATATGCTTTATAAATAAAGTTCTGTGGTTCTGCATACAATGACTTTCTCTTGCTGGAGTTTATAGCCACTTCACTTTACCTCAGGACGCATTAATGCCGCTCTGAAGGTCTATTGGAGACATTCGTAAATATTCCTAGCAAATCTAATAAACGTTGCAGACATACGCGTTACATAAACGCACTAAATCACAGTTCAGCAGCGTTTATTTGAGGGCGCGCAAGAAGTGCGCACGAACACAGAGACGATCGGCGACCCGCATGCTCTATATGGGGCGTCTGCAGACTTGCGATCTCACCCTGTAATACTGCGCTCACGACATGTCACTGAAATAAAACCATAAGTTGTTGGTAGATCTGTGTACAACTGGGCTATTTAATTAGTTTGTCAATGGGGCCCAGTTCATGAAGAGCATCGCAAATGAGGGGCCAGAGATGACTTGCAATATCCTGAAGTGATGATGACACAACAGCAATACAAGAGCTCATATGCAGTTTTTTTGCTCCTTAAGATACCCACGTTGGCTTTTTCTACATTAAAATGTGAATATGTTGTATTTTGAAACTACATAACATCACTGCATTGTACAATGTGGCTTTTTTTATAAACACATTCAAACGTTGTATTGCAAAGCACAACAAAATCAGTGCATTGCTCAAGTATTCTTCTACAAACACATTCATATGTTGTTTTGAACTGCATAACAGTCAAGGATGAAGCGATTATAGATTTTGGTTGTATGATTATATAGTCTGAAGAATAATCATGGTTTCATGGTTATCATGATTATTATGCATTTATTAAATTCAAAACACTAGTAGATTTGTTAACTTTGTAAAAAAAAGTCATTTGCATGTTTGAAGGTGTTACTGAGGATCTGTGTAATAAGCTCTCTGGTTTGAACTAAGATTTGTTCGATTTGTTAAATGTTCATTTTGATGGTGCAGTAATTGTAATGCAAGTCTTGTTGAATGTTCTCTCTTTGCAGAATAGCACTTGCATTAAATGTTCACTTGATTAAAATATTCTTGAACATACATGGTAAGAGTATATCTTTATATGAGGACATTAGTTTAGTTGTATTGTACCTTTGTAATTTGCAAAATAGTCTTAAAAATCTTTAAAAAAATAGTCTTTTAAAAAAAAGAATCGGGATAAAAATCGTGAATCGTGATTTCCCCAAAAAAATCGTGATATGATATTTTTTCCATATCGCCCACCCCTACGCTGGAATCAGAATGTGAAAACGTATATACTAATCAAATAATAATAAACGTTAACAAAAATGTCCAAGGTAAAAAAAAAATTTAAAGTAACCTACATGAAAATATTCTATAGCAATTAATAGTAAATACTATAGTCAATGAATCTGACTATATATATATATATAATGATTATAATACTATGATTAATAAATACTATAATCAAAAGCTGTGTCCTAAATGGGACACTACACTATGCACTATGTTTTTATGCACTTACACACTTAACAGCATAGTATATGTATGTAGTGTCATCCCAAATGGAACATACTTTCACTAAGCAGAAATTGAAATCGTTTCCCCGATGACGTTTGACGGTCGCCAAATTAACAAAACCAATGACTAAACTACCAAATAATACCTGCCATGAGTATAACCGCATTCACCATGAGGAGGAGGTATAGTCACTCTCGTAGGAGAATTTTGCTTTCACAATCTAAAATAAATAAAGTAATCCAAGACGAGGACCCGATAGCTCCGCCCCTTCCGCAACGTGAGCAAAGCTGCGGTCGTTGAGTGTGTGAAGTGTCCATCATTCCACACTTCATTTTAACGGTTGAATAAGTGCTTCATCCGGGTATTTAAAGTACACTTAATTCTATTTAGAGTTTTCAGTGTGAACACACTACTTACACTATTTACACTACAAAATGGCGTAGAATAGTGCATATGTGTGTGATTTGGGACGCACCTATACTGATACTGACTGCAATAGAAATCTGCTAAAATGTTCCTAGAATTGTTTTTTCTGTATGGGTGATATATATTGCATGTCCAAAAATGATCGAGGTCATGTCCATGTATTGTGCGATAAATCGATACATTGATTATTGTGTCAGGCCTAGCTTAAATCAAATAGTAATTAAATTATTTTTTTCATCTTTTGGCAAAAATAATTTCCCATAGTTCTCATTTTGAACTGAAAATGTCAACTGTTCAATACTGTTATGTTATATTTGGGTCTCTTATGCACACTATTTATTTAGTCCTCATACATTTATATGATCAGAAACACTGAAAACACTACGATTGTAGAATTATGGAAAAATTAACGCCTATTTTTAATATTTCAATATATTTAAAATGTACGATAATGTAATTTGTATATGTGTAATATTTACAATATTTACTGTACTCTGATAATGTATATTTAAAACGTATGATAATGTATTATTGACATGTGTAATATTTACAATATTTACTGTACTGTGATAATGTGTATTTAACATGTATGATAATGTAACATTTACATGTGTAATATTTACTGTACTGTGATAATGTATATTTGTAATAATGTATGATACTGTAATCAATTCCGGTGATATCAAATCATCAGAGATTATCAGAGATCTTTATAATATTTGGATTTGCTGCTCAGAGAATATTTCATGGTTTTATTGTGTCAGATATTTTATTTTAGAACATTTTAGGTGCTTAAAGGGACAGTTAAAATGGGTTAACTATTTATTCTCCCCTATGGTGTTCCAAACCTTCATGAGTTTTTTTTTTTCCACTGATCACAAAAGAAGATATTTCGAAAATGGTTAGATACCTAGATAGATGTTACATAGATAGTTACATAGATAGATGTAAGCTCAAATAATAACAATAAGTGAAGGGTGAGTAAATGACGACATAATTTTCATTGTTTTGGTTGAACTATCCCTGTAAATATTTGATAAAACTCATGATAGTTTTGATGAGCCAGAATTTAATTTTTGTAGTATTGTTAAAGTATTTACAATCATTTTAGAGGAATTTATTGCATCCCTGCTGATCCCTCCCAAAAAAAACATTTGCATGGCAGTGCATCAAATTTTTAGGCTCACAAACAAATATTAACCTTCTCGATGATCATATCGTAGAGAACCGTGATGATTCTGACTCGCATGGCCTCGGCTCCTGGTGTCTGAAACAGCTCACTGAGCACCTGCACACCTCCCAGCTTCAGAAAGTGACTTTGAGCAAACGGGAAGTGACGCAGTAGTGAAGCCACAGCAAACAACACCTGTAGTACAGCAGCATTTTCACAATAAGTGATACATCTACATTCATACATTATCTATGTTACAGACTAGGCATACAACAATTGATGGAAAAAAATATATAATTCATTTATAATCTAAACTGAAAGTACACAATTGGGGAAGTTTTTTTTAATGACAGCAGCCAAAATGAACACGCTGTCGTCATTACCATTGAATTAACAACAAAAGACAAAATTAAGACAGAAATGAGAATACATGGCCTTCAGAGTAACTTTTTTTAATACTGTAAACAATAGCTTATAAGGCTATGTATTTTGTGCTGATTTATAGTATTTAGGAGTTACAATACAGTAATTGATTTACTATGTAAACTGAAAACCAAGACCTCAAAACCATGATATGAACCGACAATTTTGTGAACCATCCCACCTCTATTACAGCCAATTTAATTTACTGTCTTATTAGCCAATAATGGTTTGTGGTACCTTTTTCTTAACTGTCATTGGTCGCTGAGTGGCAAGCAATGTCAGCAGTTTCTGTAATGCCCCACCTTCTACGGCCTCAACCTGCACTGATGGGTTACTAGAAAAAATACAAATGATGGAAGGTATTGCATAAGAGGAAAGGTGCAGTAGCATCCACAATTTAGCAAGCAAAACAACTTTGCATTTTCTACTATGTAGTGTAGCAATTAGTCAAGCACAGCTCACAAAAACTCACAAAAAAAAAGCTCACAAAAAAAAGTTTGCATTGTTTCCACTAGCTATAAAACTACGTTTTCCTTACCTCTATCACAAGGGTTCAGCTGAGATACAACACTGTTTTCACCTGGTAGTAACATGCTTTCAAATGTGTGTAGCTCATTAATACTAGCTCAATTATATAAAAACTCATAATATATCACTGCCTCTTCATAAAGTATACATTTTACATCACTGTATCCATTTTACATGGTTTAATGTATTCATCAGGGGTCGCCACAGCGGAATGAACCGCCAACTTATCCAGCATATGTTTTACACAGCTAATGCCCTTCTAGCTGCAATCCAGTACTGGGAAACACATTCACTCACACACATACACTCTGGTCAATTTTGGTTTATTCAATTCACCTATAACACCTTTTGGACTCTGGGGGAAACCGGAGCACCCAGAGGAACACGAGGACAACTTGCAAACTCCACAAAGAAATGCCAACTGACTCAGCCGAGACTCGAACCAGCAACTTTCTTGCTGTGAGGTGACAGTGCTAAACACTGAGCAACTATGTCGCCTTTATACATAATATTTGGCTTTGTCTCTCAAAGTGCTGGCTTGCCAGACTGTCTTGCATGTTGTGACTACCAACAACTGCAATTTCAGCTTAAAAAAATCTACTTTGCTGTTCAACAAAATCTTGGAAGATCTGAGAATGGTATTTAATTTTTTTTTAAACATTTTTAGGGATGCATCGAAATTAAAATTTTGGACCTAAACCAAAAATTCTGGATGCACTTGGGTGAAAACCGAAACTCGCAAAATGATGTGCTATTTGAATAAATAACATCATTTTGTAAGAATTAAAAAATTTTACTTAATAACTTTCTATTATATCAACTTAAAACAACCTCAAAGCTGTGGTCTATGCAGCAACAAACCATTTGCATAGCACGATTAAATGAATGGGTTTCATAATGCAGTGCTCTCTGCGTTGGGTGCGAAAACCTCTTTACTTTTCAATGACTGTGGCTGGAGGAAGAGGGAAAGCAGCATGCTGGGCAATATTGATGGGTAGTGTGGTGCAACATAACCCTTAATTAGCTCATATTTTTGCCTGTTTTTCTCTCCAATTTTTGGCTGAAAACCATCCCTAGATTTTAATTCATCTTTTTTTTATATGAGGTGTAAACAAGGGCTCTCTAACAAAGCAGATTTCAATGTGAAAAATCTATAGACGCCAATTTATATAGAGAGAATACTACTTGCCTGGAAACAGCCGATCCGAGCACAAACGCAGCGCTCTCCTGGAGACGAACATCTGTACTATTTAAAGATCTGATAACCAGATTCATTCCTCCCATGGACACCAAATTCTGGGCATTATCAACCTACACAATTCATTTAAAGTTTTAAGATTAGGTGACTTTTTCAAGAACATTTTGATTTATAATAAGAACAACTGAAGCTTTACCTGATGCACAAGATACTCCAAGTCTAAAAGAGCTGCGACTTTCTCTTCGGTTGTGCTGTTTGTATTATTAAACTGGTTTAAAAGTCTCCTCATAACCTGAACATCTGTTTCCACAAGCATGTCGAGAGCCTCCATGTCTTTTTTCAGCTCTTCCATGGGGCGAAGTTGGGCCCTTACAGCATCTTCCCCCTATAAATCACACACAATCTAACCAAACCTCAAAACACATCAAAGAAAAGTGGTCGGAGATTAACTGAATTGATCTTACTTGTTGATCTACAGGATCATCCACTCCTTTTTTAAACTTCTTCAGAGCCTTTTTCAACTCCTCGGCTGTAAATGAATGGCTGTCCATGTTCATCATACCTTGCCTTAACCACACAGAAGACAAAAATAATAATTTTAAGATACAGGTCTAACAGGAAGAGTAATCCAGTTTTGGGTCCTGCATTTTATAGATATAGCAAGCAAAATAAATGCAAGTACATCAATAATTCACTGAATGTTTTCTTTAAAAAGAGACCAAACATTTATCTGTGATACAAAACATTCAATATTAATTAAAGTGTAAGTGTTTGAAATGTGATTTAGTGTTTAAAATTAATTTTACAATGGCATGAAAACACTTTAGTACCATACAATTCCATACAAATACAAGAATAACCAATATAATACCTTAAAACTGCTATAACTGCAAAACTCATTGAGTATAATGGTCTGGACTTTGATTTTACACACATAAAAGGTAATTCTACAAATTATATTTGTTTTGTTCATCATGTGTTGAAATAACCTGTGAATTTTTGTCCTAAATATGAAGCTATATTCATCTAAAAACCAAAAATGTGTTAAAAATGTATATTAACGTCATTCAGTAAATCATTCATTCATTTTTATTCTTAGATTAATTTATGTTGTAAATAACTGATTAACTTAAAGCTCACCATTTAAATAAAAAAAAAATTAAATTAATAAAAGCAGACTTTTTATTGTTTTTTTTTTTGCTTTGATCACCTTACCTGTTTCCATCTTTCCAGTATTTAAAACCTTCCTCCTCTCCCATCTTAACCTCTCTTTGTCCAGTCTGGAGATTCAGTCTGACATGGGAGCCTGCTGGAACCGCTTGACCTACATTTGATTTACAAGTAATGTGGAATTGAGCTAATAATCATCCGTTTGTTCAGATAAAAAAAATGGCAGTCAGCATGGGAATAAACGCACCTGGCCTGAGAGTTTGCCACTTGTCTGTAGGTCTGAAAACCTCCAGATCTTCAGGATCTTCATCCTCTAAATGCGTCTCCTCACTGTTGTTAAGATCATCAGAATCTTCTTTGATCGACAGGGCTGTTGGTGACTGTAAAAAACAAATCTAATGTTATTTTAACCCTTTAACTACTGGCTCTACCAAATGTTGACCATGTTTTGACTGTTTTAAACAATAGTTTAATTAACGATAACCGCTTTCAAGGTATGCCACGGTTTGGAAATACCGTTCCTATACCGTTCCTAAGGAATGTGTAAGAGTTTTTATTTACATTTTTTGTTGTTGTTTTTTAGGTGTAATTTGTAACGTTATCAGTGTTTTTGAAACAAATGAAGATAGCAGAAGTCAATGATTCACTTGAATTATTTAGCCTGACATGTTTACTGCCCCAAAATATTATAAATACTTCTCAAAATAAAATATGTTGTGTTCAAATGGGACAAAGGTTTTGTTTTTTAGCCAGACATTTAAAAAGAATATATTTGAGAGCAGTAATCACAATACGGTGAAACTGTGATATTTTTATCCAAGGTTATCATACCGTCAGAATCTTTTACCAGCCCATGACTAGTTTACACACAGCATTGTTGGTTTACAAAGAACAAACAAAATCCTGTTGCACTACTACACTTGATTTTAGAAATATTTGATGGCATACTTCAAAAAATAAAGGTGATTTAGTATTCAAAAATGTTTTATTTTGATTGTTTTTAGATAAATTGCTCTTACACTCCATGTTTCAATTCCAGTACTTCTACCTTAAACCAACATAGCAACCATTTGGTAGAGGTTAATATTTTCGAAATTATGGGATGTGTTGAAAAAATGCACTGAGAGTGTTAACTGGCGACATTAGGAGTTTAGAAATGCAATCCAATTTTTTTTCTTGGTAGGAGGCAGCATTTGATAAAGTACTGAACATAATTGTACATTATGGAGATTAATATATATATTAAAAGAAAGAAAAAACATGATAAAAAAACTAAAGTCAAAGGTAAAATTGTATAAGATTAAACCTCATTTACTGTTAAAATATTTTCTATGCCTATTAATGATACAAAAAAAAGAATTATTGTAAATTAGAAAAACAGCCCAGAAGTGTGCACATGTGGATGAACATTTTGTCTATTATAACACACAAAAAACAATATATTGAATACAAAATTCAGAGTTTTATAAATGTCAAAATTATTTAGGCAAATTTCAACATTTGTCTTATTTTTTTAGAGACAGGTATATATACCCTAGTCCAAAAAAGCTTAACACAAACACTCACACACACACAAACGATAAAGAATAGTTTCTTCCATGTTAAATTATAACGAATATTAAAATGAGGTACATCCCAGCAGCAGATCTCACCTTCACATCGTGGGCAAATATAAGATGAAGACTCAACAGCCAGAAACTGACAGCCAGTCCAAATCTGACTCTCCACTTGTTTGCCATTACACGACTTGTCCACATTATTTATATAAACGCAAAATATGAGTGAATAAGACAATATCAGCTTTATCCATTTCCAGGAGACCAACCGATACTAAAATCCATCCCCGCGCTGGCGACTTACGGCTACTGTTTTTAATTCATTTCTGGATTTTGCCCGTTTTACAGTAAAAATATCGCAAAGTGTCGTTTAATATGATAACGTGCTGATCTTTGCGGTTGTGCAGTAACAGAAACCACTAGACACCATGAACACTTCCGCAGTCCGGCTGAAACGCATACGTGAACCAATCAGACGAAAGCAAGTCTGTGTTTTTGGTAAACGTCATTCCTACTGACTGCGGTGATTGGCTACATGAAAATACACGTTTCCTGACGCAACCCTGCTGAAAGTTAGTCAAATCCCTCAAATAAGTGTTCGAAATAAAGATATCGCCTTTGACTCAAATGGTTATTTATGGAAGGAATAAGAAGAGGACTGGTTACCAGACTAAGACTGGGGCACTCATCACCAGGCCTGCCGTACTTTCGCTCCAAAATCAAGGAATGAATTAAAAACAGTAACCGTCGACACTTTGCGATATTGTTACTGTGAAATTATGAGGTTTTAGTGTGATTTTTAAGCTCTAATCTCTGCTGCATTAGCTTGTCGGATGGTAATTATAACCAAACTGTTTGATGCAACAAAAATACTTCCTACAATTTAGTCAAATGTGCGTATATTACAGTTTTATAAATAATGTTATGAGATTAGAATTTTAAATTAAATATTTTGAATAAAGTATATAAAAAAATACAAATTTATCATGATTCATCGTTAAAAAAACAATTAGGAATCTGTTAAAACTTTACTACCGCACCAAGAAAAAAATGGATTGCATTTATAAACTCCTAATGTCACTAGTTAACACACTCAATGCATTTTTTGCAACACATCCCAGAATATCTAAAATATCTACCTCTACCAAATGGCAGATATGTCAGAGTTAATACAAATACTATGAAAAATCTGAAACTATGAAGTGTAAGAGCAATTTATTTTAACAAACTAAAAAAACAACAACAAAAAAATTATTAATACTAAATCATCTTTATTTTTTTTAAGTATGCCATAAAATATTTCATATTCTCATTAAACACGTTTTCTCATTTTTATTTTATTTTTTTTACAATAAAACCAAAATCAAGTGCAGCAATGCAACAGAATTATGTTTGTGTGATTTTTTGTAAACCAACAATGCAGTGTGTGTACACCATTATTAAAAACAGTCATAGTTTAAAACTGTAAAAACATGGTCAACCATTTGGTAAAGCAGCAGTCAACGTGTTAAAAACTGCAGCCTGTAGGTAAATAACAAAGTCAGAATTTGTAAATTTGAATGATTAAAAATGTTATTAGTCTTAAAGCCTTCTTTTGTCTGTTATTTTCGCAATTTCTGATGCCATACTGTCAAAAATAGGATAAATGAGCTCATATAGGGGCCAAATTCTGGACTTTGTCAGTGGAAGGGTGGGTCTTACGAACAACCCGAACCCCCCTGGCTAGGGGCCTGCACTATATTAGGAATATGTTTTTCAAGTGCATATTATATTTATTTTGTTCATTTCTATTTTTATATCTATTTTTTGTAGAGTGTGAAATGTTGGATAATTACATTTTTTCCAACTCACAAACTGTATTTATTACTTTACAGTTACTTATTTGAATCGAATGTTTATTCCTGCATCTAATTTCAATATGATTTATTTATGATAATATTTAAACATTTCCATAAACCTGCTTCCCAGTTTAAATGTGTTTATACTATTTTATATTACATTTTAAAACAGGACACTGCTAGAAATGTAAAGTAAAATAGTGGTTATATTTGCACACACAGACGCACATACATCATTAGGTACACAGGTAAACAAACACAGTAGAGCTGCACAATATTGGAAAAATCTAACATTGTGATATTTTTCATTCTGCGATGTATATTGCGATATGACTACAATTTCACTAGAGATGAGTTGAATAACGATTTGGAAAGATTTTATAAATTTAGACTGACTTGGTGGGTTCTGTAGGGCCGTGCATTTGCATCCAATATAATAAACAATCTACAATCATAGATAAATACAACAAAGAGAAGGATACAAATTAATTAAACAGCATTTTGTTGTTGTCCGAGGAGTCGAACTGTATTCAGGTAAGCAGCAGTTGAATAATCAAATGTAAAAATATAGCTGCAAGCAGCAATTATCGGGGCCAAGCAGCCCAGCAGCCACATTATAAACAAGCACAGCAACTGGAAAATTCTATTACTTTTGGGCAGCATGGTCTGAGCCAACTTTGGTGGAGACTAACACTGCTTAGTCTTTGTTTTATAAACAGCTCAAAAAAAATAATCATTGGTAATTTATCAAAGTTGCAAATGGTACCATTTCTTGTACCTGAATGCTTTTAAAACCCTCACACAGTCGCAGGCCTCAAAAACACCTGCGAATGATCAATTATAATCTAAACAATGCATATCCTGCGATGTGACTACTGCGAATGATCCCTTTGCGATATCGATGCTGAAATGATATATTGTGCAGCCCTAATACACAGTTATCAAATCAATATATAGTTCATCCAACTATTTTAATTCATTCTTTCTTTTATTTCAAGCTCAAATCAAAGTTAATTATATTACAGAGGTTTTTTGAATGTGAAAATGACAAACTCCACAACAAATCATTGACCTGCCACAGTTTCAACAATACAGACCTGTGTTATAGATCTTTTCTTAAACATATGATATGATTCACATTCTGCATTAGAGAAGCTACTGCTGAGCACACTCATTTGCCATTGTCTTTTGTGAGCTAACGTGAGTGGGTTGTTGGTACTTTTTCCTCTTCTTTTCAGTTCTCCAGTTTTCCTCCTCTTCGCTGCTCTGGTGAGTCTGATCCACGTTCTTGCTATTGGAGTCAATTACTGGAGACCTACAGGCAAATCATTCAGTTTGTGGAGGTTCAAAACATAGACCTGAAGTTTTTTTTAAGGCATTTTCACAGATCAATTTAATAGTTAATATAACTCATATTATTAGTACCGCCACAGGGGTAATTGACTCGCGCATTAGAATTTTTTAAAGAAGAAAGTTTGCAATATTAACTCAACCTGGTGCTGTTCTAACGACATTTGATTGTATTTTAGAAGAAACGTGTGAACACCAACAAGCAAACGAGCTCAGTATGTATTATTTTATTTATTTATTTATTTATTTACTTACTTACTTACTTATTGTTCTAGACCAACAGAAATGAACTACAAGTGTGAACAAACAATAAAATTGTGTTTCTCTTTTCATCAAGCCCCTTTGGTATATGCCCAAAACACCTGAAATATACAACACGTCACTTTAGACTTTTCTGATGTTGTTTTATTATTTAAAAGCTTAATGCTTTTTGTTATAAAAGTGCAATACATGGCTTAACCTAGCGCTACAAGCCAGCATGTTAATTGTGTAAGGGATAATCAATAGATTGCTGTGTGTTGAAGGATCTTAAATGCACAAAGTGAAGGCAAAAAAACAAAACAAAAAAAAACACCCCAACACAAAGAACCTCTACCACATGTTGACCAATTTGGCATTGTACGATGTCTAATGTGAAACATTGCGATGGATGATGGCATCGTGTTGAATTCATTATTTATGAGTAATTACTTAATTCATAAATACATTTTTTGTAGCCTACCGTTTCAACTAGCTGACCCGCATGGTCTCTGTTTAACCCATAACCAAATCATGTATAAATAAATATAAGTTACACACGAATGACCACCTGTCAATCACTTCCGCGGGACTCTGGGATGAATAGGCAGAGTGATCTGTGTCGTTATAATAGCGTCGACAAACTTGACTGGTAAAAAAGGTGCACAACCAACAGTCTCTGAGGTTTACGCTAACATTACGAAGTACAAGCGTGAAAGTGAAAGATTGAAGCAGTGACACGTTAACTGATAGATAAAATTTTTAGATTGATTCAAGTTTTTCTCAATAAGTGTCTTGTGTTAGTTGCATCTGTCAAATAAAATGAGAATTTCTTCATGACTGAGTTCTTCTCCCTACTCTTTTCTCTTTCATATGTAGAATATAAATATATCAAGTTTAATGTTTTGATAATGTGTATTTTGCGCGCATTCACAGCTCGTGATGCTGGTATGTGCGTTGTAGTGACTGACTGTAAAATAATGTATTATAAAAATGTAATTTGTCTTTTTATTTTCAGAAGACGGTTATTTGTAGATGCATTAGTTGCAGCTTAATGATTTAAATGCTTTTATTGGATATTACATCATTGGCCCAATCTCAATTCTACCTCTTAGCCCTTCCCCTCATTTTACGCGTTCATGTGAAGGGGTAGGGGTGTCCCAATTCTCTTTAGCTAAGGGGAAGGACTAGATACCCCTCAAAACGGCGATTTTTTTAGTACCACACTCGAAACCAAGGGGTAAGAAAATATCCCAGAATACACCATCTACAATGGCAGCATGGCTTCACCCTGAAGTAAGGAGATGCAGAAATTAGTATTCTTATGTCCTTCTTATGATTTTTTACAACAAACAAGCATGTGTTTAAATACATTCATAACAGCGTTCCTGTTTTGCCAATGTGGTTAAAAAAATAAAAATAAAATAAAAACTGCTAAATTTTGCCATCTATAATCTATATTAATAACTCCTGTATAGCAGATGAGAACTAAATACTTTCACATCTGACACTCGATGACACTGAAATACCCTGTCAGAAAAGTCTAGTGGCTGGGAATGAGCTTTTTACAGTGTCTGGTATAAGGTTAATGTTGTTTTCGTGTGTTTACATAGATTAATATGGCCACGGTGTAAATGCACAGTACAGTTACGATCTTATTGTCAAGTTATATCGTTATGATAGGCGCCACGGTGGTGCAGTGGGTAGCACAATCACCTCACAGCAATGAATAGTCTGACAATTAAAAGGATAATTAACCCATAACTGGAAATTTGATTATAATGTACTTCAGCTTAACTTGTTACAAACCTGTGTGAGTTTCAAACTTCTGTTGAACACAAAAGGAAAACATTCTGAAGAAAGCTGGTTTGTAACATTCTTCAAAGTATCTTATTTTGTGTTCAACAGAAAAACAAAACTCAAAGGTTTGGAATCGCCTTAGCATGAGCCGGGCGCATTAAATTTACAATCAGCCATGTGTGGTTTAACATGAAAAATAATGTGGATATAGCTGAAAAGCAGGAAATCATGTAGTCCAATTGTCCCTATTGTATATTAGAACAACACCAGGATGAGTAAATGATTCCCATGTTCATTTCTTCTATAACTATCCCTTAAAGTGTACTCTAACATATTACATTATAGTGTATATAGTAAATCACATCATCACAATGATTTAGCAGTTCCTATTAAGCACCCTACTTAATGTGCAGTCATCAAAGCAAGAAGTCATGAGATTAAACGTCAAAGTAAGTTCCTTCGAGCTACAGGATTCCTGAGAGGAAGCGGTAAAGCAGGAAGTGACGGGCGAGGAGTGAGCGTTCTCATAAAACCCAGGAAGAGGAAGATGACAAGCACTGTAAAGTTGACACAGCGCAGCAGAAGGGAGAAGGGTTGGCATGCAGAAGTTGGCACTGACCTGGGTGCATCAGGAATGCATACTGGAGGATCCTCACAGATGCGGACAGACTTGCTCTCCCGGGACAGGACAGGGTTGGGTTCTGTGGGTTGTTCAGACTGCAATGGGATCACAACTGGCTTCTCGACTGGATGACTGAGGGTTTTTTCTTCTGCTTTTTCGTTTGAGTCCTTACTTGGCTCAGTATCCTGGGTTGTGGTTTCATCTTTTGTTGGCACTGAGTTTTCTTCTGGAACAGGGAGCTTCTCCCGACGGCGTTTCTGTACTTGTGCTTTGTTCACCTCTGAATACATAACAACATAACATTTATGACCAGCATATCATAACAAAGTTGCAAAAGTATCCACCCATTTTACATAGTCTGTGGTTTTAGAAGTATTTCAAGGATTTCTAAAGAAATAAAATAAAATTCATATCATAAACAAAACTAACCAGTAGGCATGGGACGATAATCATTTTCAAAGTATACCACGGTATGTAAAAGTCAAGGTTTTCATACCGCCCAAATTTTCTGCAATACCTTTCCAAAGGTGTGTGTCAGATTTTTTATTTAGTTTTTTTTTTTATAGTTTTTTAGGTGCAAATTGTAAAGTTATCATTGTTTTTGAAACAAATAAAGAGCGCAAAAGTCAACGAGTCACTTGAATTATTTAGCTTAACATGTTTACTGCCTGGGTAAGCTAAATTGTCCGTAGTGTATGTGTGTGTGAATGAGAATGTATGGATGTGTTTCCCAAAGATGGGTTGTGGCTGGAAGGGCATCCGCTGCGTAAAACAAATGCTGGATAAGTTGGCGGTTCATTCCGCTGTGGCGACCCCGGATTAATAAAGGGACTAAGCCGAAAAGAAAATGAATGAATGAATGTTTACTGCCCCAAATTTTTTTAGATGTTTTTCAAAAAATTAAATTGTGTTCAAAGGGGAAAAAATGATTTGTTTTTTAGCCAGACATTTAAAAAGAATATATTTTATACCACAATACTGTGAAACCGTGATGTTTTTATCCAAGGTTATCATACCGTCAGAATCTTATACCGGCCCATGCCTACTAACCAGCAATAAAATTAATCACAATGTTGCAAAGTTTAAATTGAAGCAAAAAGTATTTGGAAAGCTACTATTCATTTTATAGTATATATTATTGTATTTGTTGTGAATTTCCTTTTGGGATTAATAAAGTCTTAACTAACTACCTGACAAAAACATACAAAGTTGCAAGACTACATTTAGCAGCCTTAATGAGGAAAATTAAAACTACAAATCCCATGACAACTGCAAGCAACGGCAAATATAAAAAAAACATTCAAAGTTGTTTTTGTTTTTTGTATCTATGGAAACAAAATATTACACATATGCATGCATTTATAAATTATTTACATATTCTGAGATCTGTAAGACATCTGCTGTGTTCATTGGAGCCAAAAATGTAAGGAACTGATCGTTTATTTTTGGTACACTCTGCTTACGATAAGGGTGTCTTTGGTGGACCATTCTGTACAGCTTCGTGAGTGGTGAGGTTAAGCATCATTGTTTTACAACCGTTAAGTTAAAAAGAAATGGGTTCAATTAAAGCTCACAACAGGTCTGTCTTTACCCCTGGAGGCTTCAATCTAACCGCTGTGATTAGAATATTCAGTGAATCCCAAATCAGCTTTTCTGCAATGGCAATGATAATATTTTGTAACATCTTCTGACAGTGTGCTTTCCTCATATCAGGTACACACTGTTTAGAAATCTAGAATGTTTACTCTATTATTTTCCCAGTTAAACAAACACTTACTTTCATGTACTTCAGGAGAAGTTGGTAAATTTACATGTTGTAAATCCTTCAGCATTAATCCCTCCACTGCATTTACATTATATCAGCTAATATGATCCATATTATGCATATACTTCGTCACCTTAGAATTATAAGGTTCTATTTGCGTTCTGAATGATTTTGAGATATTGAGCTTCAAAGTTTTTGCATTCCATAGCAAACAGTACACGAGTAACATTTGTTTGTTTTTTTTAGATAAAAAGTCTTAAAACATAAAGAACTTGTAAAAAACATCCCATAATGTAAATAAGTTGTCAATTAATGAGAATATGTCAATAACTCAATTTTGACCTTATAATTCTAAGGTGACGACTTGTTTTTATGTGAAGTATGTGTTCTTCTTACACACATTAGAGAATCAAAATATTGTATATTCTTGACCCTATAAAGCCATTTGAATCATATCATTTCATACATGAGTTTTTAAGATCTATATCATATCAACATGATCAATACTTTGTTTGAAAACCTGTTGTATATGATTTGATACTTTGTATTCTATTTGTTAGAAGGTTTCATCTCAGTTCCAGTAAATTTGAATTGCCTATTCTTTGATGTGTCAGGCTTTACAGGTTAAGAAGATTGTTTATATTCGCATAAAATAAAAAATAAATACAAAACAATACACTGCTGCTGTCGTTATAATTCCGATGCATCACCATGGACATATAAATGTAATGCATTTTATATAATGTCATATTTTAAAAAACTCATGTTGGGGTCAGCTAGAGAATTTAAAACATACGTATCAAAGGGTTAAATGATCATCAGTTATTGTTAAAAAACCATTGAACCATTAATGTAGATTTAAAAGTAGAAACCTAAAGCTCATAGGTGAAAAATGATTACCATTAGGTGTGTATTTTATCTTAAGCTCATCAAGCTTGACTTGAAGCTTCATATTGTCACTGTGTCTTAGTTTCAGTGCTTGCTCTGTGCCATAGAGTTTCCTCTCCAACTCCAACACTCTCTGACTTTCAGAGAGAGCCTTCATTCTCGCCATCGATAACTCTTCCTTTAGTTTGTCTGCATCCTTCCTATTAAAAAAAATAATCACTAATATTATTTAAAAGAAGTCCAACAGCAACCCATAAAGTATAATAACTGATGAGAGAATGCTTACTTTGAATTTGCAAGTTGCATTTTCAATAGGTCTGTGTAATAAGTCTCATCCTTAAGCTCGCCTTCATTAGATGGAGCATGTGGATGGTGGTCTTTTACAGTCATCTGTTAGCAACATGGTTATTAGAAACATTTCTCAAGCATTAATACTTCATTTCTCTGCTGGATGTAATGCGGTGAGCTTACCTTATCTTTCTCCAGTTCTCTTACTTTCATCATCAGGCTTTCTATCTCTTTGTTCTTGTCAGATAACATGAACTGCAATCGTTCAAGCTGGGCTGGGTCGGCCCTGTTGCCCTGGAGCTGCATAAGAGTGGCTATCTGCATCTAACGGCAGACATGAGAAATAATTTAAATAGATGTACAAATTAAAGAAATCCTTTAAAGAAATAAAAATTTACCTTCATGTGGTGCATATGTTGTTTGGTAAGGACATGTTGCTTTTGAAGAGACTCGTAATTTCTTTTCATGCTGTTCAGCTGTCGCTCCATTGCTGCTCTCTTGTCTTCTACCTGTGCAAATCCAAATATTTTTGTCAGGTTTTTAAGTTCCTCACTTGTAATGCCGAGTTCAGACTGCATGATTTTCAAAGTACTTGCGTCACAGATGTTTTCACACTGCATGACTATCTGGGGTAGCATTCTGTCACTGCTGCGTTTACACTGCATGACTCTATAATAGGAAGAACCGCTGACAACTTTGTCTCGGTCCACAAACTACGTCTCACAACCAAACACACACGAGAAGTGACATGGAAACAATGCGAGGTCACGTAATATATCTTGTGTTATTAACTACATAATGAGAAAGAAGCCTTTAGAGGGGTGGAAAATGTACTTATTTAGCTCATCTTAGTTTTGAAGGGAATAAGACATTTCTCCCCAACTTTTTCAACCCGGTTGTGGTATTGCTCACATGACACGTCAAACAGACATGGGTGTTCCTGTCAAAACTTATTAGTTTTTCCTCCATTTCTTGGGTCCAAATAAACAAAAAAGAAGCCCTTTTAACTCCTCCCCCAACTTCCCGCTGGCCTGGATGCTGCTCTTTCATTGGCTGTAGGTAATTGCTGATGTTACTTTCAATCAGAACACATCTAAGTCCAGATATTTAGCATGCCAAACATCTCATAGGCGTCGACTGTGATTCTCTTAGATAGCCTCTTTGATTGTTCACAGATGAATGAGCATTGATTTGCCTGTGATTTCAGGCTTGTGTCAACGATTCCTCAAAACCGGTCAGCAAGTCAAAATCAGGGCTGAAATCGTGCAGTCTGCAACTTTGCATACGTTGCATTCATTCATTTTCTTTTTGGCTTAGTCCCTTCATTAATCCGGGGTCGCCACAGCGGAATGAACCGCCAACTTATCCAGCACATGTTTTACACAGCGGATGACTAAAGCTAAATGATTATATGTAAATGAAACCTACATTATGGTTATTCCACTTAGGTCTTTATAATGAAAGCTTTTGGTACACTAAAATATCATTATGTTAAAAAGTAAAAGTAATTCTGTACCTCAGAAAATAAGGAATTGCCTTTGCTGTTTGGATCTTGTGCCTGCTGCAACACCTGCTCCAGCTGGATCTGAAGGTCTTGGTTTGCCTCACGAGCTTTCTACATGGAAGAGAACAAAAAAAATGTATGAATATCTCATTATTGAGTAAAGAAAATAAGTAGTATAGAAAGCATTTCAGAGCAGTAACTCTATCAATATATACTGTACCATCTTTCAAAAATTTTTGTAAAGGACTGGGTTACTGCAGGTTTCACCAAGTTAAATGTAAGACTTTTTAAGACCTTAATGAATGGAAATTTAGACTCATAAAGGGCTAAACACTAAGGAATTTCTCAAATGGCCCAGATAAAAAAGGTTTTTGTTTGCCCAATCAAAAAAGAAAAGAATATAATACTTTTAATTAGGGTGATTTGGCCTAAATACAAAATACCCAGACTTAGGTATTATACATTTTTGTTTTATGAAAATGCTTATTGACATGCCTCCAAAGCATTATAGCAGGACACTGCCTCCTTCTCTCTCTCCTCCTTTTCTTCTGTGAGTCTCTCTAGTTGCCTCTGGATGGTGGTGTTAGCCAAATGTAACTGTTCTTCTTTGTACTGAGCCTCCTGAAGCCCCTGCTCCAGAGTAGCCTGTAAGAAAAGATCACACTTCAACACCAAGTGCACATAAACATGGCTGATGTCCTCAAACCTGTTTACTTCCATTAAAAATAACTATCAGACAGTGCTCTACCATTGCTGATTCCAACTCCATCTTCTGCACTTGCAGCTCAAGGATCTCTGAAGACATCGTTTCATGTGCACGTTCTGTGAGGGCACGCAGTTCTTCAGTTTTGCTGTTTAGTGCTTCAGCTTGCTGGTCTAGCTTGTGTCTCATCTGCTTCTCAGCGAGTTGAGCCTCCTCTAAATCAGTCTTCATTTTCACCACCTACAAAGAAATTTTATCAGGACAATACTTTTGATTTCATGCAGAACACCCCAAAATTTAATTTAATCACAATTTACTCTCCCTCTATTAGTGCTCAAACCTTTATGTGTTCTTTTTCCGCTGAACACAAAAGAAGATATTAAGAAAGATGTTACAAATCGGTAAACATTGACTTTCATGGTACAAACTCAATGGAAGTCAATGGTTAAAGTTTTTCAGCATTTGTATCTTCTTTTAATATCTTCTTTTGTGTTCAACAGAAGAGAGAAACTCTGACAGGTTTGTGACAAGTGAAAGTTCAGTAAATGATGACAGAATGTTAAGTTTTGAGTGAACTGTCCCTTTAAACCTAATGTGTGTCATTTCTGTCATTTCTAATATAGCAATCCAAAAGTGCATAATTGTATAATTTTTGTATGTAAATATGTTAAAAGTTCATAAAATAATGGTAATGCCCAGAGAGCACACATTTAGACAGTGATAGTTGAGCCTAGTTTTTGTGGTGTATTTTTTATGTCTTGACCATAGATAAGAGGATATGATCCTTCCAATTAGATATTAAGTTTACCAAATGTATGAATGCACAAGAATAAAAGCAAAGTGATGAAAGCAAAAAAGATTTGAAGATGGCAGACACAGAGGCTGTCACATTACCTTAGCATTTCAATACATGAAAATATTTATACCAACATGAGCCTATTATAGAAATGATTGTGATCGGTGTTACTCATATACAGAATAGTGAGCAAGCACAATTCGTTTTTGGATGATAAATACAGTAAAGTCACAATAATTCGTCCTCCTGTCAATTTCCTATTGTTTTGTTTTTTATATTTCCCAAACAATGACTTTTTCCTCTGGAGAAAGTCTTATTTGTTTTATTTCAGCTAGAATAAAAGCAGTTTTTAATATTTTTAAACAATTTTAAGGTCAATATTATTACCCCGCTAAGCAATATTATTTTTCAATTGTCTACAGAACAAACAATTGCAATACATTAACTTGCCTTATTTACCTAACTTGCCTAGTTAATCTAATTAACCTAGTTTTAAAGATGAATAGTATGTTGAAATATATCTAGTGAAATATCACTTAGCATGGTTCATACACATTTTTACTACTAAAATTCCATGACTTTTCCATGATTTTTCCAAGACTTCCAAGTTAAATTTCATGACCTAATGTTTCATGCATTGTTTTTCTTTTACCACCCATAGACATTGCATGTTCAATTTTATTACAGCATATTGTAAAACACACAACAATCTATTTAGTTTCAATTTATATTTACCTCTATGTAAAATTGATTTAGATAATGCTTATACCGCACTAATAATGGGAGAGCATGTGATTGGCCAAGGACAGAAAAGAAGTAAATAACCTATATTCAAGTATACAGATATCGGTTTTCCATGACTTTTCCAAAACTTTGTGGGTTTTTCTGTTCTGGAAAATGCCATGTCAAAATTCCTTGACTTTTCCAGGTTTTCTATGACCGTATGAACCCTGACTTAAGCTACTGTCATCATGGCAAAAATAAAAGTAATCAGTTATTAGAAATTAGTTATTAAACAATTAAGTTTAAAAATGTGTTGAAAAATCTTCTTTCCATTAAACAGAAATTGGGGGAAAAATATACAGGGGGCTAATAATTCAGTATCATTCAATAATTGTTGATTAAAGTGTGTGTACTATTTATGTACTGATTTAGACTGTTAATTTCTTAGAGCAAGCACAAAACAGATTGTGAAAACACCATTGCGTACTGAATGGAATTGTGACATTAGTGTACACAGCTAGTCAGAAATTATTCAAACATTTAAATATCAACTTTTGTGCAAAAAAAAATAAATAAACAGAAGAGAAACCAGTGCTAGAAAACATATAACTTCTGAAAAGAACACATGAACTTACCTTGTTTTTTAAGTCGCTGATCTCAACAGCATGGTTCCTCTCAAGCAGTGTTTGTTGCTGCTCCATTTGATGTTTCTGTTGAGTTCTGACAAGATCAAATTCAGATCTCAGACTCTCCAACATGCGGATCTTCAACTCAACTTCTCTTTGCAAAGAGTATTTATCTTGTTCCAGTGCCTGAAATTAAAGAACATTCATGACAATGAAATCAATCACTGACACACAGTAATCACATTACTGAGATCAGCGATTGTTTGGTCAGTAGTACCTCAATAACATTGGACATCTCGGTTCGTTGTTCTTCCAATCTGTTGTGCAGGTCCATTTTTTCATCCAGAAGTTGAAGTCCATACTGTCCAGCCCTTTGAAGAGCCTCTTCCCCGTCCTGCACCTTTTGCCGCAACAGTTTAATCTCGTCCTCTAGATCTGACATCTGAAATGAGAGAGATAAAAATGTGTAATAGTGTGATAGAATTGGTCAAAGATGGTTTTCATCTTCATAAGATGCCACTTAATCTAACAGTAGTTTAAAACTGAAGCAAAAAAAATCGTACAGCTGTTTTGAACAAAAATCAGATGACGAATCATTAATGATACGGACTAGTATCAACATGCAGCACCAAAGTTAAAATTAATTAATTATCAAATGCAAAGGATACAGTTGTTTCCAGACGTTCCCCCTATAGTCTAATAGTATAAAATATATTGCTGTATTAATATGTATAGCAATCCAAAATTGCATAATTGAATAATTCTTGTCTAATTATTTCATTGAGTATTAGGCATGGTGCGATAACCGTTTTCAAGATATACCGCGGTTTGGAAAAGTCAAGGTTTTAAAATCACCAACACTTGCTGTAATACCATTCCTAAGGAATGTGTAAGATTCTTTATTTATGTTTTTTCCTGTTGTTGGACAACAGTATCTTCAGCAGAAAAGATATCCAAAGATGCTATTTTAAATAGTAATCTGTTTTTGAAACTAATGAAGACAGCAGAAGTAAATAATAAATTTTTATTACTTAGTCTGACATGTTTACTGCTCCAAAATATCGCGTTTCTCAAAATAAAATATAATGTGTTTTTCACCCAGACACTTAAAAAGAATATATTTTAGAGCAGTAATCACAATATCGTCATACTGTAAAACTGATGTTTTTATCCAAGGTTATCATACACTATACAAGGTTATCTTACACCGCCCTATGCCTATTCAGTATCAAATATCTTAATAGTGCATAAAATAATGGTAATCGCCAGAGAGCACACATTTGAACAGTAACAATTGAGGCTAGTTTTAATGGTGTATTTCCACATCTTGACCATCGATAAAAGATTAAGGCATGCACTGGTATAAGATTTTAATAGTATGATGACCTTAGATTTAAAAAAATAATTAAAAACACGGGTTTCACAAAATCATGATTACTGCTCTATAATAAGTTCTTTTTAAATGTCTGGGTAAATTAACTATTAGGCAGTTTTACATCTGAAATCAAACGTAATTATATACACACACACACACACACACACACATATATATATATATATAGTATGATCACATGTTTAATTATTAAAGTGAAGCTGAATTATGACAAAAAAAAATTTATTGCCATTGTATTACCTACATTACCTAACTTAACTACATTTTATTAAGTTAAAGTTACTTAAAACTCGAATGTTCTTGCATATTTAAGTCCCTAAATCATTTTAGTAAACTTAACTTTATCCAAAATTTCATCTTTTGCCTAAATAGAATTACGTTAATCATACACAACTCAGTCCATCCCTGTCAGTCACCATTCACTTTCATTGCATATGTGTTATGAGGCATATTAAATGGTTACTTATAAGGTTTGTAATGCTAAAAAGAAAGTTATGCATATCTGGAACATTGTGATGTTGAGTACCGTAAATGATGACCAACATTTTGTGTTGTTTTTGTCAACACTACCGTTAACAGCATTAGTTCGTTGCTACGGGCTAACCAATGTTATGTAAACTGCGATCAAAAACATCGGGCAGGATTCATAATAAACCCGTTTTAGCGCCATGTCTAATTGACGCCTACAGAAAAAGCAGACATCTGAACGGGTTACCTTTAGGTTTAAATAGTATTTGACGACAGAAATACTTTATCTGAAGACTGAAGAGCTTCCGCCGCTTCCTTCTGGAGAACTTTCAAACGGCTATTTTGAATTCTGCACCAGTCGCCAATCACATCTCGCGAGAAAACGATCCCTCCCAAAACGCCGCTCTCCGGGCTACCTAATGCCTGTGGTCCTGACAAACGCATTTCATCGGATTTGGGCTGCAAACCAGTTATTAAACAGTACAAAACGGCACTTACTTTCACACGAGGTTAAATATAAATGTACCATATATTAAAATATAGTAAAAAAGCAAACACTGCTTTGTTGATGTTTCTGATTTGGCACCCGGAAATAGCTAGCTTAGCTGACCAAATAACTCATTCATTCGTTTTCCTTCAGCTTAGTCCCTTTATTTATAAGGGGTCGACCAAAATAACTTATACTAGCCTATACTTTTACTTAACTACCCACTAGCTTATGTTTGGGTATCTTTGCTTTGAATAAAATTATGAAACTATTGTGGTGAATTGTACATTTTTCTTCTCTTGCACTCAACAAGGCTAAATTCGTGTGAAATATAACCTATTTTGCATATACACTTTTTTTCAGCATCATCAAGCCTGTCATGTTACATGATCTCCCCTGCGCCCCCTCAGCGTATTTTTTTCATGAACAAACATAAATAAAATAAACGTCTCATTAATTTGAAACAGAAACATGTTTGGTGTCTTTACGGTAAGCTTTACAACTGAATGCTTCCTGTCTGGATAAAGAGTGGTTTTCATTATTTGTTAAGCCCTGTTCCAAATCAATCAAATAACTTCTATTGTCACATAATCAGCACGTGTACTGTGATGATTGAAAAGCGTACGTGCTGGCTCCATACAGTGCAAAATACAACTAGCCTACTCCAAAAAACAAAACAATATATTATTAGCAATGTGGACAGTAATATGTGAAAGACAATGAATACAAGCCAATAAATGCATTGAGAAAAACACACATATACATAACTGGACACAGATAGACAAGTACACTATACACAGAGGCGGATTTAGTGATTTTGGGGCCCTAAGCAATTCAGCCATGGGGCCCAAAAGTTATTTCTTTTGTACTTTATTTTTTGCTGTTTTAATTTCTTATAACATTCGGACTCTATTTCTACATTTTATCTTCATGCAAAATAATAATAATAATAATGACAACATGTGAAGCACATTGCAAAACAATTTGTTTTCTTAAAATGGATTCACAACTAAAATAATAAATGAACCATTTCATTTCTAAAACGAAATCTTTACTGGTTTGACTGCTGGACTGGTCCATGATTGAAGGTTGGGGACACATTTGTGCAGATGTAATAATTACATTCAAATTATTATCATTTTTTTATCCTCGTATGTTAGAAAACAATGTTATATATAATGTATAGGTATCATTTATTCTCCTAGGTATTTATTTGGGGGGCCCAGATTTCCTGGGGGCCTATGCGGCCACTTACCTTTATTATTGGTTAAATCTGCCCCTGTGTACACAAGTACACAAAAAGGTGTACAGATTGTTTGAGTGTTGGTGGAAAATTATTGATGGCAATATTGTTTTAAGTAAGGATTAATAATAGCATTTGTCTATTTAACAGTGGTTTTGGATGTGCTACCCTAATGCCATCTTGCAATGGCAACAATTTAGCATATTCAAAAGAGCTAGCAGACTGACTTTAGGGAGTGTGAGGTATCAATCCACATTCAGTGAGTTCCTGGGGAGGCCATCAACAGTTTCAGGCTTTCAGTTTCCAGTTAAACCAAGATGGCCCTTTTTCCACCGGGTAATATCATCAGATGACTCAATCACAATTATGTAGATTACTCAATATGGATGTAAATGCTAAAATGAGTGTTCAAGCATTAGACAAAGGTGTAAACTGTACTCATGAGTCAGTTCCTCAAGAAAGTCATCATCAGTTCTGGTATCAATATGGGCATAATTGAATTTTCTGCCATCACTCTCAGAAATAAAGGTATATGTTACAGAGTTTCAAAAGGTATCCATGTTTATAACTTCTAGCAGGGTCAGACAGACTTAGCTGATTTTAATTATTATTACTATATCTGTGGTAAAAATATGCCTATATTATTATGCAGAGTCTGAGCTAAAAGCCTAACTCATATAATAAAAAAATAACACAAAAAAATCACAATCTAGATAGAACTTCTTGTTTAGTAAATGAAGGCATGACTCAAGCAGGTCTTTTAAATAATACATAAACTAAGACAGAAAATATTATTTTAAAATTGTATTGTACATAATTTATTTAGTTAAAAAAATAATATTACTGAAATTATTGTATAAACAATATGCTATATACTGTATAAGGGCTGCACAATATTGGAAAATTCTAACATTTATTAATTTTCTTTTCAGTCCCTTTGTTAATCTGGGGTCGCCACAGCGGAATAAACTGCCAACTTATCCAGCATATGTTTTACGCAGCGGATGCCCTTCCAGCTGTCTTTGGGCCTGTGGGGAAAGGAAACCCACGCCAACACATGAAGAACATGCAAACTCCACGCAGCGTCGCCCCAGAATTCTAACATTGTGATATTTTTAATTCTGTGATATACATTGTGATATGGGCGCCACGGTGGCGTAGTGAGTAGCACGATCGCCTCACAGCAAGAAGGTCGCTGGTTCGAGCCTCGGCTGGGTCAGTTGGCGTTTCTGTGTGGAGTTTGCATTTTCTCCCCGTGGTTGCGTGGGTTTCCTCCGGGTGCTCCGGTTTCCCCCACAAGTCTAAAGATATGTGGTACAGGTGAATTGGGTAAGCTAAATTGCCCGTAGTGTATGTGTTTGAATGAGAATGTATGGATGTTTCCCAGAGATGGGTTGCGGCTGGAAGG
>CAIGQQ010038942.1:15096798-15130038 GCA_903798035.1 Danio albolineatus
ATATATATATATATATATATATTGAATGATAGGTTCAAATGTCTGCAGATTCCTGCATGTGCATATTCTGTGTGGTCCTTATAGTAGCTTATATGTGCATATTAGTATCTAAAAAATACAAAACTTAAATGTTTAGTTAATAGATACCTTTGAGGTATATGTTGGTGTCTGTCAAGACAGCAGCAGTGACTTTGATGACTATTACTGAAAAGATTCAACATTCAAAATGATAAACCAGTCAATGTGTATAAGGTCTTTGCAATCAAGTCAAATTATGCAACCAGCTCAGCTTGAAACTTCACCTCACACTTCGAAAACGTTTGTGTCTTGCATATTAAAAGGTAAGAACACACTCATATAAAGACTTGATGTTCGCCCATCAGTGCTGATTGTCATCAAATATCTGTAAAGTGCAGGCTCCAGACACCTCATCTGTTATGCAGATCTCGACCATCAGTTCCTATTGCTCATGCTGAGTGATAGCTCGCCCATCTGTCCCCTCAATGAAACTCTTTCTTAAAGAAGAAAAAAGGGCTTATTTTGAAAGCTTCTCTTGCCACAGCTTTATCAATATTTATTTATTTAGGTTTTAATGCCATATCAGCAACATTGGCTATATTCATGGCAAAACATATACTAAATATACAATATATGTTACCTAGAAAGTAAACTTTTTTGTGTGTGCATTCATATTAGTGTGCATAACAGAAAATAAAGAGAGATTATGTAAACAATGTAATTAAATCTAGGCTAAATTAAATAAATTTTGTAATTTTACTGGTATTATCAATTAAACAATCTAGAAATCAGCTGTAGACCTTCACAGCAAGAAGGTCGCTGGTTCAAGTCCCGGCTGGGCCAGTTGGTGTTTGGAGTTTGCATGTTCTCCTCGTGTTCATGTGGGTTTTCTCCAGGTGCTCCGGTTTCCCCCACAGTCCAAAGACATGCGCTTCACGTTAATTGAATAAACTAAATTGGCTGTAGCGTATGAGTGTGTGTGAATGAGTGTGTATGCGTGTTTCCCAGTACTGGGTTGCAGCTGGTAGGGCATCCGCTGTGTAAAACATATGCTGGAATAGTTGATTACATTATGATTTCACAAACTTATACATTATAATTTTATGCTCATGATGAGTAGATTTGAGAATCTTTTTCAGTGATTATGTGAGCATGTTTTATGTTACTTATAGTATCCTTGTTTAATTTCAATTAAAGGAAAACACTGGCAAACACTGGCAAATGCACATTGTGTTAATAACAAAGAATTAAACACTTGTTCTTTCTTATGTTTAGTTAGATGGTATAAAATAATCATTTTTGAATGTTTTATAAACGAGTTACATGGTCAAATGTATTTCATGTCAAGTGTTTAATAGGTTTGAATGTTTTTCAAAGGTGTCTCGCCAAGGCTGCATTTATTTACTAAGAACAATAATAACCAAAGAAAACCTGAAAATAGTCATAGTGAATAATTCTAAATGTCCAAACTTTCAACCAGTACAGTGGGTCTTTCGATCTATAATTTAGTCAAATGTGGTTAGATTCTACTTTGTAAAATGTGCAAACTGATAAATTAAGTATTCATCATGTAATTTTAAACATCAGACTACTATCTATGTAATCGGGACTGGTGATTTTATAGACATTATTACAAAAGAAACCAAGCCAAGAAACCAAGATTTTTTTTGCTTCTTGCCTGTTCCAACTTGTCTATTGAATCTAATTAGTTACTGCCTCACTTCACAACCTCAGTGTTTCTGAATGTAATAGATCTGGTCAGTTTGCAGTTGAACAGAGAAGAGCAGTTGCAGAGAAATAGCATTTTTAACACATGCTTTTTCTCAAATAAATGAATGAATCTCACAGTCTACATGAATTACACGTGGTCAAACTAATTTTCATACTGTGCAGTAGTTTTAAATTGCATATGTACTATTAAATATGTACTAAACATTAAGTGTGTATTTTAAATCAATATATTAACATTCACAATTATACGAGCTGGAATATTATTTTTATTTAAAATGTTGGTTTAATGTTTTTATAAAAAGTGTTAGAAAATGGCCTTGGAATTCAGTGGTGTGCTCTATTATTATTTTATTATCTAAAAGGTGAATATTGGATTATGTTTTATAAGAAAATGTTTCATTTCAGTGTTTCTACGTCAAACTGCCATGTTTACTTCAATGCATAACTTGTTTCATTGTAGTCCTTTGTGAACTAGCAATTTCTATCAGCGGAATTTCAGCACCATTCCTCAAATCCCGCCTTTTTTCCTGCGAACGGGGAGTGTCTTACGGCGAGAGAGAACATTGCGTCATGACGACAGTCATTTTAAAAAAGGCTCTTTCTTAGCAGCAGTCGAGTCCTTACGGCGGTCTACTAACGACACACAAATGTCTGAAATGGAGAAGCTGTGCAAACTCTTCGTTGGCGGTTTGAACGTCCAAACGACTAATGAAGGTCTCCGCTCATATTTTGAGCAGTTTGGGAACCTGACGGACTGCGTGGTGGTCCAGAACGATCAACTTCAGCGGTCCCGTTGTTTCGGCTTCGTAACGTACTCCACCTCGGAGGAGGCTGATGCAGCAATGGCCGCCAGGCCACATGTGGTAGACGGTAAAAACGTGGAGGTGAAGAGAGCCGTGGCTCGGGAAGACGCTGGGAGGCCCGAAGCTCTCGCCAAAGTCAAGAAGATATTCGTCGGGGGCTTAAAAGACGACATCGAAGAAAAAGACCTCACCGAGTTTTTCTCGCAGTTCGGCATGATCGAAAAATCCGAAGTCATCACCGACAAAGACACCGGCAAGAAGCGCGGCTTCGGCTTTGTCCACTTCGAAGACAACGACTCTGCGGACAAAGCCGTCGTGCTCAAGTTCCACATGATCAACGGACACAAGGTGGAGGTGAAGAAAGCGCTCACGAAACAAGAGATCCAGGCTGCCGGTGGAGCCCGCGGCGGCAGAGGGAGAGGCGGAGGAAGAGGCATGGGCCGCAATCAAAATGGCTTCGGCGGCGGTAGAGGAGGCTACGGCGGCTACGGGGGCGGCTATGGCGGAGGATACGGCGGAAACGATGGCAGCTACGGCGGTAGCTATGGAAGTGGAGGCTACGGTGGAGGTTACGGAGGTGGATACGGAGGAGGCTACGGTGAGCAGATGGGGGGCTATGGCGGTGGAAACGGTTACAGTGACTTTGGCAGCGGATACGGCCAGCAGTCGTCCGGCTACGGGCCGATGAAGGGTGGAAACGCATACGGCGGCAGGAGCGGAGCCCCCTACCCCCGTGGTGGCGGCGGCGGCGGCGGGCCTGGTTACGGCAGGGGTGGCTATGGAGGCTACTAAAGCAGGTTGGGAAAGACTCTGAAGCTGCTCCCCTCCCCCAGGTTCTCTCGGTTTCCACATTGGGCTCATTCACCCGGCCATGCAAGAGATGGCGGACACTGTGAAAGCATACCTAAAAGACCTCAATTCTTAACAGGTAGGAAGAAGATCTCTTCCCAGAAACCTGACTTGCTCGACCAGCTTTAGTTGTAGGACATGTTCTATTATTATTATTATATATATCTCTATATGTCATTTATTTCCCAATTTTAGGGCATGCAGCAAGATGGCCCGTTTTCCTTCTCTTTTTTTTAAAGAAACTATTTGTTCGTAACCGATTCGTTTTTAAATTTTGTTCAACACTGGCGATTTGTTGTCTAAATGCATACTCAATAGACCTGTTTTCTATATAAACTGTTGCTTAGCAGTGTCATGGGGGGGATTAACGCATGCAGTTTTGAGTTTGTGTTCGTCTATGTAAAACCCACCACGAGTTTTTTTTCCTAACTAGTTTATCATGATGGGGATAGATTAGGCTTACGTGATTTGTTTTATTTAGTAAACTAGAAGAGAAACGCACTCATTGAGTTCAGTTTAACGTTGTATAAGCATCATACTTCCAACATTCTCTTGTGTATTGTATATTATGTCTTCAGATCAATCCAGTATTGTTAAACATTGATATGCAATTGTATGTTACTTTTTAAATAAAAGTTTCACAGCTTAATTATCTTTTTATTATCCTATAGACTTTAATTAATGGGTTTTCACTACATCTCAAATAGTCAAAGCGTTTACATATGATTATTATGCTATTAAATTAAGTCTGCATCACATTCAGTGATATACAGGTTATATCATTATTACTATATAGTGTTTATGGCTTTATAATTACTCTTGATTCCCATATTTAGGTGTTCTTTCAGTTATTCCAGTACTTCAAAATAGCTGTAGCAGTTTGTTTGTACAGGGAACCTGTTCAGTACCTGGGTTCGATTGTGATAGGACTGAAATATCTCATTAGGATATCATCCTGCGATCTAGGTATGTAATCAACCTGTCTTCACTACGTGTTGGTCAAGTATTACCATTTTATTATATTTATTTCTAAATATTTTTTTAATTATAATAATTAGTCACCATCTATAAGTCAAGTGGACATGAACTGGTGCGATGGAATTTGGGTTTGTGTAACACCGCGGCTTATTAGGATCTTGACTTAAAAGATTTTTTTTCTTTACTTGATATCAAATCCTTGTATTTCTTGCATGACTAACATGTTTCTTTTCTTCATGTCTTCCTCCCCAGGTGACCTTGAATGCAGGACTCTGCCCACATCAACTGTGGCCATGGAGTTTTCTACATGATCCCAAATAGACTGAAGCAGATATAAACTCAATGTTTTCTTTGAAAATGTATATATTTCTATTAAAGTATTTTTAATAAAAAATGTGAAAATATTCAGGTTTGGTGTATTATTAAATGTACTGGGATGATTCTCCTTGTGAATAAATCTGCAGAGATTTTGTAGGAGATTGAGGATTAATGGATGGATTTGTGTTTGTTCAGAAATGAGGTCCAATAGAGTTGGCAGGATAATTTGAAGCATCTCTCATTTAAATCTGGGTTGTATAAAATATGCAAACCACTGTAACAAAATAAAGCCATACAAGTATTGATGCATTGTTACTGAAACAAAGATCAGAGGAAAACATTTTAAAATGGTTTACACTGCACGAACAAAGGGCATTCATAAACCTTGCTAATAAGACTTCCGAAAATCAAACATTCTTAGATTATGAGCAATATTAAATGTGGGGTAGCTGATCTCACTTTGTGTGTGTGTGTGTGTAGATAGAGACTAATGTGTGTATATATAATACACTAATGTAAATAATTTAGTGTAATCATCTTATATTAACAAAGAATGTCTTGTGTTTTATTATTTTACTCTGCTGTAGATTTACTGAAACCGTGTATTTGCATCACAGTAGTGTAGCTGGGGACATTAGCCTGTAATTTATCTACCTCCTATATGATGCTTAGACAGAAAATTATCGTTGAAGTTCTCTAAATCAAGCTCTTAGCAATGCATGTTTTACTACTCCAAAATAAGTTGATTAATTTACGATAGGGAATTTACTGAATATTTTAATGGCAGATGATCTTTAATTTGAAGCATTTATATAAAATATATCATTTTGACTCGTGCACTATTGTCAGCTGTTCCTAAAAATTAGCAGAACATGAGGTTTTGTGGTTAGGGTGACAACAGTCAGCAAAAAGAATAAACATTAAAATAAATATTAAAAATATTAAACAAATCTTTAATATGGACATTCTTTCAAGCACGTCTGGTATGTGGTCTCATTTTTGTTTAAACATCAATTACGCAAAGTGAAAATGGAACTAGCCATATTTTAACCTTTAGTATTTTTACAAGACTATGAATTTAATATTCTTCACGTTTGTATAAAACAGCCTCATAGACTTTATCCGATGTGGATTTTGTTTTATCAAAGCAGAACTAAACACAGATCCTTCTCTGAGATCCGAGTGAAACGGTATCATATTTAACTATAGAAATCGCCTGTGAATCAGACTTATAGTTTTCAAAACCAAACTTATAATATGTTTATATCTCCATCTGGATCCTGGATTCATAATTGATAAACTGAAACTTTCATTTATAACAGTAAAAGTCTAACGCTAAGCAGTTGAGGTTGTAAAGCCGAAAGCCCTCCATTTTAAATCCATCCCACAGTGCGTATGTTAATTAACATGACGGTATCGATTTGTCTTTCAGCCAATCGGACTCAATGACGTATACGTTGACGCACTCAAAAGGAAACGCCTCGTGCTTGTTTTAAACGCGCTGGTTTCTTTCTTCCGTCGAGCGTGATCCACCAGTACGTCCATTGTGCGAAAATGACTAACCAACTCTGTAAACTCTTCGTCGGCGGCTTAAACGTCCAAACAACCGACGAAGGCTTGCGGGCACATTTTGAGCAATATGGACAGCTCACCGACTGCGTGGTGGTGATGAACCAGCCGCTACAGCGCTCCCGGTGCTTCGGCTTTGTAACGTACTCGAGCACCGAGGAAGCGGACGCCGCCATGTCTGCTAGGCCTCATATCGTAGACGGCAACAACGTGGATCTGAAGCGAGCCGTGGCCCGGGAAGACGCCGGTAAGCCGGAGATGCTCGCTAAGGTCAAGAAAATATTCGTCGGTGGACTGAAAGACGACATCGAGGACGAGCACCTCCAAGATTATTTCTCACAGTTTGGGCCCATCGAGAAAGCGCAGGTCATAACCGACAAAGACACCGGGAAGAAGCGAGGCTTCGGCTTTGTTTACTTCGACGACAACGATTCTGCCGACAAAGCCGTCGTGATGAAGTTCCACTCCATCTGCGGACACAAGGTGGAGGTGAAGAAAGCGCTCACCAAGCAGGAGATGCAGTCTACCGGCGGCGGTCGCGGCGGCAGGGGAGGCCGAGGAATGGGCCGGGGAAGCGGCTTTGGTGGCGGTGGAAGAGGGGGTTATGGCTACGACTACGGCTACCAGAACGGCGGTTACGGTAACAACTCCGGCTATGACAGCCAGAACGGCTACGGAGGCGGTTATGGTGACCAGATGGGCGGTGGATACGGCAACGGGAATGGCTACAGTGATTTCGGCGAGGGTTATGGACAACAGGCTTCGGGCTACGGCGCCATGAAAACGGGCTACTATTCTTCCGGTAGGCAGAGCAGTGGGCCGTACCCACGTGGGGGTGGAGGAGGAGGCGGCGGCAGTGGCGGCTATGGAAGAGGTGGATATGGAGGATATTAGAAGCACTAATGTGACTCTCTAAGCTGCGTTTTTACTTTTTTTTTTAAAAAGCAAACTATTTGGACTCTGGACTTTCAAGATATTTGGTATTGGTTTAAATAAGATAATTGTTCTGCGCCATTACCAATACCAGCAAACACTCGTTGAGTTTTTCCTTTTGTTTCGGTTTTAGGTGGTCAAGTGTTACCCAAGTCAAGCCTGTAAAACACCAGTGTAGGCTTTTGTGATCTGTTTCTAGGTTTATTGCCTGTCCATCGTTTGGAGACGAAACTCAGGGGTAATAATGAAATCTAAGCAGCTCGTTTTCATCGTGACCTCTACCTTTTCTGTTTCTTTTGAGTGTAATTTAATTTTGTTTTAATGCTCTCACACCGTTCCTATTGTACAACTGTTTTAAAGTTTTTCATTTTGATCTGGAAGTTGCCATACGCCTTTTGACCATTAAAAACAAATCTTTTTCATAAACTCTGTTTGCTTGTTTTTTTTTATTTTATTTTTTTTTATTATTATTATTTTTTTTTTTCACTTGAGTAATTCTTGAGTTAATAAAACCTCTCCTTTTGTCTTCAATGCTCCATTTTCATATATAGGTGTTAAGTCTATTTTACTAGATGCATACTTGCAACATCCTTTAAATGATCCATTGTTAAATTAATACCAGGCCTCAACCTTACAAACAAAAATTACACTTATCTGAAAATAAAACAAATACTGTGGCCAGATTAACGTTAACTTTTTAATGAAAAGCATTTTGGGTAAATTTAGTGTTTTGTCACAATACCTACAGAAAGAATGAAACAACTAAATTACAAATCTAATTATATATATATATATATATATATATATATTGATATCATTTTAATTCGTAACTACATATTAGTTATACTACTACGCTAAAAGTAACTACATTTTAAGGCTACATTTATAGTATGCACCTTACATAAAAGGTTGGCTGACTGCTGAGAAAGTCAATTAAAGGAACCATTAACCTAAAAATGTTCTCATTTACTCAAGTAGTTCTAATATTTGAAACATTTCTTCTGTTGAACACAACAAGATTTAGCATAAATTTTTAGTAGGACCAAAAATTAATACCAAAAAAATAATGCTTTTCAAAGAACAATATTCATTTTACAAATCTAGACGAATAATTTAGAGTTAAACCCTTATTTTGAGTCAAACCTCTTTTTATATCTTACATGCTTCCTTAAATTTGTAGAATGTAAGTGTTAACTCTATTTTAGCGTCTGTGAACTTGCAACATCCTTTGTTAAATCCAACCACCTGTGTAAACGCCAACCCTGTTCCTGGAGATCTACCTTTCTGCACATTTCAGTTACAACCCATGTCAAACACACCTACCTGTAATTATCAAGTGCTGTTCACGTCCTAATTAATTGGATAAAGCGTGTTTGATCAGGCTTGGAGCTGAACTCTGTAGGAAGGTAGATGTCTAGGAACAGGGTTGAGGGTTGAATGCCTTCAGTCAAGCCATTTTAACCTATTGAACATAGCATTACATTTGATACCAGGCCACAACTTTTAAACACACAAAAAGGACTTATCAGAGAATAAAACAAGTGCTGTAGCCACAATAACATTAACTTCTAAATGCGCGTTATTTCAGATAAATGTATGTTTTGACGCACAATACCCACAGAAAGACTGAAACACAATGTACACAATGGTTGCTTTTAACCAATACAATTATTTAATACTTTTTACAAATTAAAAGTAGTGTAAAGGTTGGCTTACTGCACAGAAAATGTCAATTAAAGGAACCACTAACCTAAAAATTTGTTCTTTTACTCAAGAAGTTCTAATCTTTGAAGCATTTCTTCTGTTGAACACAAAACAAGATTTAACAGCCACTAACGTTCATAAAGTAGGACCAAAAATTAAACTCAAATCAATTGTTTTGAAAACAACGCGTTATAATACTTTCAAAGAACAATCTTCATTTTACAAATCTAGACAAATGATTTGGAGTTAAAACCTTTTTTGAGTCAAACCTCTTTTTATTTCTTACATGCTTCCTTAAATTTGTAGAATATAAGTGTTAACTCTATTTTAGCGTCTGTGAACTTGCAACATCCTTTATTAAATCCCACCACCTGGGTAAACGCCATGACATGTATTAGTCTGCATCAGTGGTGCTCAACCCTATTCCTGGAGATCTACTTTCCTGCAGATTTCAATTGCAACCCATATCAAACACACCTGTCTGTAATTACTAATTAATTGGATAAAGTGTGTTTGATCAGGCTTGGAGCTGAACTCTGTAGGAAGGAAGCCTCTAGGAACAGGGCTGAGCACTCCTGGTCAACATGAATGCCTTCAGTCAAGCCATTTTAACCTATTGAACATCGTATTAAATTTGATACCAGGCCACAACTTTTAAACACACAAAAAGACTTATCAGAGAATAAAACAAATGTTGTAGCCAGAATAACATCAACATATAAATGCACATTATTTCAGATAAATTAATGTTTCGACGCACAATACCCACAGAAAGACTGAAACACAATGTACACAATGGTTGCTTTTAACCAATACAAAGTTAATTAATACTTTTACAAATACAAAGTTGTGTAAAGGTTGGCTGACTGCTAAGAAAATGTCTATTTAAGGAACCATTAACCTAAAAACGTTCTAATTAACTTGAGTAGTTTTAATCTTTGAAGCATTTCTTTTATATTATTATATTATATATTCATCTGTTGAACACAAAACAAGATAGAACAGCCATTGACGTCCAGAAAGTAGGACCAAAAATACAATGGAACTTTGTGTTCAACAGAAGAAAGACACTTTGGGTGAACTAACATTTCAGTTTATCATAAGAGGGACATTTAAACGTACTTTATCATAATAATAAACAGGGCTGAACATTAAGGACTGCCCGATGGCCCGGGGACAGTGTGAGAGATGTTCGGGACAGTAGACAGAATCGCCTTGTCACTAAATTTTAATTTGCCTGCGACTATTTGTGAATTGCATACATATATAGTCTTAAAATCAAGAAATAGTTTGTGCTTTCAAGTATTTGAATGTTACCTTCTCTGTAAAGTCGTAAATACCATATTGCTTTTTTTGGTTCCTCTTATCTGATTGGATGTTGTGAGCACGTTATTTTTTCCCGTAACCTGGTAAAAACCAACACAGCGAAGAGACAACAACATGACGGCAACATCAGATTATGAGGCTAATAGAAAATGTCTGTTTTGTGATGTTTTGCTGTCATTTGTAAGTCCGCCAGGTTTTGATTTGCAAGAAAATACCTGCACATTTTCCTTAACATTTTTAGAAATTATTTTTGACACATTATTTAAAATAAGTGGCTAAGAATTAGCAATAACTTTTTTTTTTGGTGTGGCCAGTAAAAATTTTTGGCAGGGCAAGTAAAAATCTGAACCACTGGTCCAATCGGGCCAGTAGAAAAAATCCTTAGTGTTGAACCCTGACAAAGCAAAACATTTGAAAGCTATTGAAAAACTGACGACGCATGTGAGTTTTTATGAAAACTGACGTTTATTAAAAGTATATTGACAATGTCAGTACATAAATTAAGAAATGATCAATTAACCACACAGAGACACAAATGTATTTAATAAATGTATTCTGATTCACAATTTGTTACACATATTAAGCACTAATCACTACCCGCTACTATTGAAATCAACTCTGAATATAATATAAGAGAAAAGCAACAGTGTTTGACTTTAAACAGATTTAGAATTACCCAATAACATATCAAGCCTTTATCTGACTCCGTTCCAAGCAGACAAAAATACCTGTGAAAAATCTGAGGTACTGTACAAGAGACGCAGCCTGATAAATGGTTGTATTGTGTGCAACTTCTACACAACCAATATATCAAACATATGCTTCTGGTGATACGCAATGTTAGTTATGTAGATGGAACAATAGTCAGAGGAATTACATGTTTTTTGTACATTTACACTCTTTGGATTGTAATAGAGATGTAATGGAAAGGCACTGATTAGCGCAGTGTTACTAGCTCCTCTGAGGACGTTGGGTGGATGGCGATGGTTCTGTCAAAGTCTGCTTTAGTCGCCCCCATGTTAACGGCTACGGCAAAACCCTGAAGCATCTCATCACAGCCAAAACCCTGCATGTGGAGACCGACCACCTAACAGAAGGAAAGAGGACCAGACGGGGTGTGTGACTACAAGTGAATACAACTAAATATGGATGTTCTCCATTTTAAAACGCATTTATAATCAGATCATGCTCTCACCTTTTCATTCTCACCAGCGCACACCAACTTCATGATGCACTGACTCTTTCGAGTGGTAATGGCGTAATACATGGGGGTGAAAGAAGTGGTATAAACCTTCACCTTGTCCTTTCCCCACGTCTTAATTGCTTCATCTACAAAAAAAGTTAATTAAAATAAAAATACATTCAAGTTAGTAGTATTCTGAGTACTGCCTACATAAAGACTTGCCATTGCTGAAAAAAAGTCACCTTTTAAAATCACCTTCTGTCTCTTTGTTTTTAATTGTAAGTAATTACATTTTATTTGTTTTACATATTTGGTTTATATTTAGAAGTATAGATTTTGTATTTTCAGGGCTCAACAATAAGGATTGCCCGATGGCCCGGGGACAGTGTGAGAGATGCTCGGGACAGTAGACAAAATTGTTACTGGCCCGATCAGGCCAGTGCTGCCTTGTCACTAAATTTTAATTTGCCTGCGACTATGTCAATTGCATTATTGATAGAATTATGAGGCTAAAAGAAAATGTCTGTTTTGTGATGTTTTGCTGTCATTTTTAAGTCATTTTTTTTGCAATAAAATACTAGCGCATTTTCCTTAACATTTTTAGAAAAGATTTTTGACACATTATTTAAAATTTGTGGCTAAGAAATAGCAAATAATTTTTCTTTGGTGGGGCCAGTGAAAATTTTTGGCAGGGCAAGTAAAAATCGGAACCACTGGTCCAATCGGGCCAGTAGAAAAAATCCTTAGTGTTGAACCCTGGTGTTGGTTGTTTTGTAAAGCACTTTGGTCAACAACTTGTCACCTTAGAATTATAAGGTTCTATCTGACATCATTGTCAAAACTGAGTTAATCACATATTCTTATTGTTACAAAAATCTAAATGATTAAATGATAACTTATTTACATTATGGGATGTTTTTTTAAATGTTTTTTACATTTTAAGACTTTATTTAAAAAACAAATGTTACACGTATACTGTTTGGTATATGGAATGCAAAAACTTTAAAGCATAATATCTCAAAAACATTCAGAACGCAAATAGAACTTTATAATTCCAAGGTGACGAAATGTGCTCTATAATTAAAGTATTAAATGAATCTGAAATAAAACACCGGGTTCCCAATCGAAAAGAAATGTCAAATGTCACTGACTAAAAAAAACATCTGTGACCTATAATGAACAGTAAAACAAACAGTTGTTGTGTTGAGCACTAAAAAAAAGTGTTAAAAACATGCTACCGAAAAATTAAGTTTTCAAAAATGTTAAGTAAAAATTACAGCGACAAACATACAGTAAATTCCCGATATTTTATTAATTGGATAAAATAAAAATAGCCCTTTAGAAATTCTGTGATATTTCAGAACCCTTTAAATAAATAATATAATTAATCGAGGCCAGTGTTGTCACAATACTGGCATTTCTAACTTTGATATGTTACCCTTAAAAATATTGTTATTTGATACAATTTTTGATACTGCAAAAAAACAGTGATTTTTGATGAATTTAATCCGATTAGGGTTAAATGGAACTAAAGAGAAATTAAATTCAGACATGTGGAGTATGATGATTTTAGTCGCATATGTGTGTGATGGGTTTTCTGAATTTAGACTGAGGGGTTGTTTCATCTTGCATCTCTTGTAGCACAATGTCCAAACATTAACACTCAGTAACAAACTGTGGATGAATAATTATTAATATCTTCCGAAGTTAGGGGAAGTACTAAACTACTAATCTGACAGGCTTCAGAAGGATACCTTCAAATCAATTGTGAATTTAGCATCATCCGGTTTAAGACATTATCAGAATGTATCATTATCATCAGAGATATTTATATTATGTCTGCAACTCCATGTACCAGTACATACATAGAAAATGTGTTTGAGGAAGAGAGAGATATATAAATGGCAAAACAAAATGGACGAATAGACAGCTAGACATGGATAGATGGACAGATAGATGTAGACAAAGAAGATAAATGGACATACAGGAGGATAGATGGATGGATGGAAAACAGACAGATGGATGACTGCCAAAAAAATAAATAGATGCACTGACAGATGGATAGACAGATAGATGGATGATCCAATGGAAAGAAAGAGAGAAGAATAGACAAATAGATGAATGGATAGATGGGTAGACGACAGCCAAATAGATGGAGAAATGAACAAATATCAAGAAAGAGAATAAAGTACAGTTGGATGAATGGATAAATGAACATATAGGAGGCTAGATGGATGGAAAAACAGACAAATAGATGACTGCTAGAATAAATAGATGGACAGACAGATAAACAGACAGATGGATGATCTAATGGAAAGAAAGAGAGAAGAATAGACAGATGAATGGATGGGTAGACGACAAGCAAATAGGTGAAGTAATGGACAAATATCAAGAATTGGATGGATGTTGGATAAATGATCGACCTGACAGATGTATAGACAGAAAAACAGACAGATGGCTGATTCAATGGAAAGAAAGAGAGAAGAATAGACAGATAGATGAATGGATGGGTGGATGACAGACAAATAGATGGAGTAATAGACATATATCAAGAAAGAGATTAAAGTACAGCTGGATGGATGGATAAATGAACATATAGGAGGATAGATAGATGAAAAAAACCGACAGATGGATGACTGCTAGAAGAAATAAATAGATCGACTGATAGATGGATAGACAGATAAACAGCCAGATGGATGGTCCAATGGCAAGAAAGACAGAAGAATAGATAGAGTGATTGACAAATTTCAACAAACAGATGAAAGTACAGTTGGATGGATGCATGAATAAATGGATAGATAGATAGATAGATAGATAGATAGATAGATAGATAGATAGATAGATAGATAGATAGATAGATAGATAGATAGATAGATAATATAAATAAACATATAGGAGGATAGATGGATGGAAAAACAGACAGACAGATGACTGGCAGAAGAAATAAATAGATAGACAGATAAACTGAAAGATGGATGGTCGAATGGCAAGAAAGACAGAGAAGCATAGAAAGATAGATGAATTGATGGGTAGACGACAGACAAATAGATGGAGTGATCGACAAATATGAACAAACAGATGAAAGTAAAGATGGATGACTGTATAAATGAATGGATGGATAAATATGCATACAGAGTCTGATGAGAACTCAAAGCAAGCGTGAGCTCACCTTCAGTTAGTCCCACTGTGCCAATAGGCGGGTGGCTGAACACAACTGTAGGGATGTTATTATAATCAACTTTGGAGTCTGCTTTGCCCTCAAACAGTCGGTGAGCAAGCTTTCTGCCAGCAGCGATAGCAACTGTCCAAACAAACAAAAACAGGACACAACAACAGCTCATCAAAAAACAAAACAGACATTCCCAATGAACGGATGATTGAAAAAATTAAAGGAATAGTCCACCTAAAAAAATATTGCACACACAATTTACTCACTCATTTACACCGGTGGTTTCAAACCTGTACGAGTTTCTTTTTTTGTTGAACACAAAAGAACTTTTAAAAATGTTAAAAACCAGTCACTGTTGACTTCTATATTTTTCCTACTATGGAAGTCAATATTTTTTCCTACTATGGAAGTCAATAGTTACAGGTTTCAGAAGAAAGACAAAAAAACTGATAAAGGTTTAATCAAGTGAAGGACAAGTAAATAGGTGGGTTATTCCTTTACAGTAAAAAAAAATGTGATAAGTGCAAAGAAGTTCCAACAGATGTCGCTAGAGTACACACAGATTCTAAAATTCAAACAATGCACAAAAATCCACTTCCTCATTTACGGTGACTGTTGTGTGTTCTGAATGCGAATGGTTTTATTTACATAAACCAGCAGAATAACAGGAAGAAGGAATCAAACATCACACATCATGATCTTTTAGGCTCAATGAAAATCTCTAATTTAAAAGGGATGGTTCACCTAAAAAATACAATTCTGTGATCATTTACTACCCTTCACTTGTTCCAAACCTATTGAACACAAAAGAAGATTTTGAAAAACGCTGGCACTTATTGACTTCCATAGTCACTTTTTTTTCAACAGAAATTAATGGATGCCTTTCCTCAAAATATCTTCTTTTGTGTTCAACAGAAAACTGACAAGTGTTCAAATCCAAACAAATGAGAGTAAATAATGAGGTCATTTTCATTTTTGGGTGAACTGTCCCTTTAATTAATTTCAGCGGATGCTTAATGACTACTATGCTAAAACCTAAAGGTGCAGTATGTAAGTTTGACACCCAGTGGTTGAACTAGATTTTGCACTCCTGGTTCAAAACAAACGCAAGCGCAGGTTGCCAGATTGAGGGCAGGAGGGAGTGATTTAAACCGTGTTCTAAATAAAAGCAACGACACCCGATAGAAAGAATATTCTCCATTTTAAAAGGAGTTTTTGTTCTAACCAACATCTCAAATTGTCTCACAGGTGAACAACTATAATAATAATTTCCTCAGGTACACCTCATGTGCTTTATTCAGTGTTAAGTGCTAATAACATGAGTTTAAATGCCATTTTACAAGACATTTATTGCCATATACTGAAAGCAGCAGCAGATAGTTCACCTCAGATCTCAAAAATAAAATAAACCGTTTGAAACTGAACTTTAGAACTAAACACATGAGAGATTCAGCATCTACATTTAATAATGTTAAAAAGGGTTAATATGTATTAAATAGATTATAAACCTTACCATTTCATGAGTGAGTGCGTATTCTGTGCTTCTGAATGGCTGTATTTAAATTTATGCCATGTTTCGTCTGGTGCAAACAGCCAAATTGCTCATCACTGTGTGTCTCATCGTGAAGTGTGTTGTTAGGACACAGGGTTACAATATAACCTGCTCACCTAATTTTACATGCATATTATTTATATCATCTTATATACAATCTGCGTCTCATTTTGGAGTCTGCTACTGTCCACCAGAGATCGCATTTCAGTCACGGACGCATGCTTTCAGAGCCTTTCTGAACGAATGAATGAAATACATGGCACCATGGTGGCATAGTGAGTAGCACGTTCGCCTCACAGCAAGAAGGTCGCTGGTTCGAGCCTCAGTTTGCATGTTCTTTCCGTGGTTGCGTGGGTTTCCTCCGGGTGCTCCGGTTTCCCCCAGTCAGTCCAAAGACATGCACTATGGGTGAATTGGGTAAGCTAAATTGTCCGTAGTGTATGAGTGTGAATGAGTGTGTATGGATGTTTCCCAGAGATGGATTGCAGCTGGAAGGGCATCCGCTGCGTAAAACAAATGCTGGATAAGTTGGCGGTTCATTCCGCTGTGGCGACCCCAGATTAATAAAGGGACTAAGCCGAAAAGAAAATGAGTGAATGAATGAATAAATGAAATACGCGGTTTTCCATCAAGGCAACCCAGAGTGAACTATAATTGGCTAAACTGGCATTGGGCAGGTTAAAATGACCAAAACAAAGACAGCGCTCCAGCACAGAAAACACCTTTCAAAGCAGAATATCTGACTTCAGCATTGTTTTTAAATTAAACAAGAATGTTCACTCAGCATGTTTCTTAAATATCAGCAAACATATTATGGTATTTTTATGCTTTAGAAGAGTGAAAAACTTACATACAGCACCTTTAAGATTGAGCTGTGTTCATGAGTTGAAACAGAACATCAGGAAGATTTGAATGCATATGAAAGCAACTTCTGAGTAAAGATGTGAACCTGAAGCCATACCAGGTGTCAGAAGGGCTCGTCCGCAAACATCCCCGACTGCATAGACACCTGGACGAGAGGTGTTCTGGAACTCATCCACCACGATATGACCCCGTTCATCAAGTTTCACACCCTGAATAACAATACACCCTCTATTATTCATACTTTGTCACCAAGTGATAACAGTGCAAAGATAACCTTGCAGTTTAAAGGAATGTTCTAGGTTCACTTATGAACACAACCTCTTGCGTGTTTCAGCAAAAACGCTGTGTACACAATGACAATGCATTACAGAGAGATTAATAGAAGAAATGTGAGGCTTGCGTTTTTGGTAAAGCGTATACCCAACCCAGCATTATAAAAACTATGCAGAGTTCATATAAATGTTCTGCTTTGGCTTTGTTTCAATTTATGATACAGATAAATGGGTAACACTATATAAAACGTAACTCGATATATAAAAACAACTTCTCGTTTGTTGAATAATTGCATGAAATAAACATTACATTTGTGATTAGGCTTGCATATAAACATTAAGGGAGGAGAAATTCACATCTACAACCATTTCAGAGATATATTTCATATCCTAGAAAATCTAGATATGATAATCCTTTATAGAGGCGCTGAATCATGCAGTGAATGCAAAATGCAGACAAAAACACATCTTAAAAGCAAATGAGTTACAAATGTATTATAATATATTGTAAATACTGCTCATCCTTAAAGATAGTTCACCCAAACTGAATATTCTCTGATCATTTACTACACTTACTCCAAACCAGTTTGGGTTTCTTTCTTCTGTTGAACCCAAAGGAAAATATACTGAAGAATGTTGGTGGGGAAAAAGCAGCCACTGACTTCCATAGTATCTTTCGTTCCTACTATGGATGTCAATGACTTAGTTTACATGGACATCAGTAATCAAATTATTTGCCTTAATATAATTAAGACAATAATAAGATTTAATAAAGGCGTTTACACAAGTTGCTTTTTAAATGTTCCTTTCATGATCCTGTTTTACATGTTATAGCAAATAATTCCATTAACGTCATTGCGTCACCGCGCTATCAGCATTTCCTCAGGAATTTAATGTACTTTCGGGTGTTTTATTTTTTAAATTTGTTGAATTTAACTGCAGTTTGGCACTTTCACTTTTATTCACGAACAATTTATGCATGCCCCCTGTGAAAAACGAGATTTTGGATGCAAATATGAACTGCTGGAAGAGTGTTGTTTTAATGTAAGTTCATACCACATGCTGAATGGAAGAAAAAACCTCCGCATTTCACGATACAGGCGTCTGTGGTCGTTCACTGACTCGGTAGGTGCAAAGAGTGTCAAACAGCTGTGTGTGTGTGTGTGTGTGTGTATGTGTGTGGACTATCCTGTCACAAAACGCAGTGAAAAGTCCTACATGACCGTAATAGTTAAGGTGTTTACATGTCTGTACTGCACTTCAATAATGTGACTAAAGTCAGCATACTCCACATGTCCTAATTTGATTTCCGTTTAGTTCGATTATGACCTTAATCTGATTAAATTAATCACAAATCACAGTTTACATGGTAGACTCTTAATCAGAGTATTGTCTTAATAGCATTAATTTCGAATTCTTGGTGCCCATATAAACATACTCAAGGTCTGCTGTTTTCTGACATGCTTCAGTCTTGTTTTGTGTTCAACAGAGGAAATAAATTCATGAATGGTGTTGAAATTTTTCATATTTTAAGTTAACCATTCCTTATTTGACAATGAATAGCTTTAAATAGCTAGAAACTGTGGCTTTAATTTTTTGGCTTAGTTTATCCAAGTGTAACACCAAACCCCATATGCTTCCATTGTAAAAACAATGGGTCTCATTCTCTAATAAACGAATTTGACCTTAAAGGTGTGGTCCACTACGATATCATATTTTAAACTTTAGTTGATGTGTAATGTAGCTTTGTGGACATAAACAACATCTCTGAATGTAAGACGCTCAAAGTTCAATGCAAAGGGAGACTTTTACAGAGTTAGCTTAGCAAAGCCTACAGCGAATGAAGTTTGGGGACTACTAAAAAATACATCCTGGTTAATGATGTCATAAACCCTTCAGGATACAAGCATACACCCTGCGCAGTGAAGGGGCGTGGCCAGATGGGCTGGAATGTTATAGCAAGATGCTTCCTGGTGGCGTGGAGCTGATCTGCGAGTCTCAGCACATTATGTTAGCTTCTTGAGGGCGGGCTTTTGGAGGAACTAGGAAATATGTCGGTTTCATGTTAGCTGAGTAGCTGTATAATATAAAAAATTAGATATATGAAAAAATAACGTGATTTTTCACAAATGAAGCATGAGCACACATTGCTTTGCTTCTTACAGTATAAACACAACCAAGCCTTAAAAATAAACTCTGGACCACCCCTTTAAACTCATTCTTCTGTTAGTGAATTTGGATTGTTCTAAAATGAGCACCCAGATACACAAGGTTATAAACTTGCATAAAAAAATTATAACCAGTATGACCTTGACCTAGTGTTTGCTTTCTTTTTTTAAAGTCTTTGAAAATCTTCATCATCATACAGATCCAAGAACATTCCTTTACATTTCTTAGGTTTTTATTCATATTATTTTACTAAGAAAAATGTTACTACACATTTACATGTAAACTACTAATAGCAATAATAATAGCATTAATTTAATGTAAATGAATTCTTACTATTTGACTGAGGTTGAGGCCAGCGGTGTTGGGTTCCCTGCCAATGGCCCACAGCAGACAGTCCACCTCATTAATGGTGTCGAACTTCTCCTTTGAATCCTTGTCATCCGGGTCTTTTGTAACCAGTGTTATAGAGAGGCCTTTGCCATTCTTCTTCACTGACTTCACCTGCGAACACATTTGGAGGTTACACTTTATTTTGATGCTCTCCTTTAGACATTGTGCTCATTCAAACATGTGGTATTAAGATGTGTTTTCATCAATTTGATCCCAAGTGGATGCTGCCCAGTACATGTTTTAACATTTTGAGCTGCTCAACTTTAGACCACTTCCAGATATAGTCGAAAACATATTCAACTGAATTGCTAATATAAACACTCAAGTGGCTAAATGCATTCGGACACAAAAGATGTGATTACAATGGGATATGCTTGGAGAATAATAAAACACATTATTCACTTACACTAAATGCATAAATTACCATTAAACATCCTCCTTTCCTGCTTTCCCACTCAGTCTTAAAGTGATAGCTCACCCAAAGTTCTATCATCATTTACTAATTTCAATGGCGTCAGGTTTACGACATACTTCAAAATATTTTTGATTTTGTGTTCAACAGAAGAAAGAAACTAAATTAGCTTTTTGAACAATTGGAGGGAGAGTAAATGAAGACCAAACTGGATGAACTTCCTCTATAAGCCATGTAACGTGGGTTTGTTATTTTAATAACCCTCATGTGTTGCACTACACACACCTAAAAAAGTGAATAAATAAAAAAGAAGGGTTCAACATTTTAAAAATGTTAGAATGGGGTTACAATGCAGCTTACTAATTGTTATATGATCACTGAAATATAAATGAAATGCTAATACCAGGTGAAAGACGTCTATCATTGGAGCTTTAGTAGATTTGAGACCATCAAAATAATTATTAAGCATAATACCAATAACAATAATAATAATAATAAGCATATACCATCCTAATATGCTCATGAAGGGTTTTTGGGATGTGATAGCAAAATTGACAGACTAAAAGTTATCCTCAAATTAAAGTGTTACCTATTTGGATGTACTAAGATATACTCACTAGATTATAACTGAAATCTGCTAAACAAACGTACACATCAGATTAAAATATTAGACCACAAGATATAAGCTTACTCTGTACTAATTACCTGAGTATTTTTCCGTAAGTCAATACCATTATTTTGCAATTCTTTGGTGCAATTTGAGCTTATCAAGGCATCGAAGTTTCTCAGCACCTTGGAAAGAAAGAACAGAGTTATCACTTACTTTGGCATATACATGGCAGTAGCATTTAAGCAGGTGCCAACAAACTGTTCTCTTACCCCTCCTTGTCTTATGATGATGGACGTTTTGGACCCAAGAGTGGAAAGGATCCCAGCCATTTCCACAGCAATGTATCCTGCTCCAACTATAACACTACGCCTAGGTGGATATAATGGCTGGTTACTTTATGAAATGCTAAGAACATAGTAATACATGATTTACAAATAATGACTTACTTTGGGCAAGACTCAAGTTCAAAGAACCCATCACTGGTGATGCCTAAACTGGATCCTGAAAAATTGATTGAATTATGAAAATGTTTTAACCAATGTTGTACAAAAATCAAGAAGTTAATGGCAAGTGCACATGATAGGAATGCAATGAAATGAAGTACATTGTCTATAATGAATAAATTGAAGCCCACCTGGCACATCATCCTCACTGACCGTGGACGGATGGCCGCCAGTGGAGATTAAGATATGGGTTGCTGTGTATTTCTTTCCATTGACTTCAACTGTGGGTTCAGGGTCATCTGTGAACCTTGCATAGCCATGAATAAACTCAATTTTGCCCTGTGTGCAAACACAAACAACTTTTAGTCATCAAATCCAATTCTCAAGATCATTCACACCAATTCAGTCACATCATGCATTTTTAGACCTCATTAGTAAGTATAGCGCATTGGGTAAGGGCGGATGTAGGGAATTTGGCCAGGACACCAGGGTTACACTCCTACTCTTTACGAGAAGTGCCATGGGATTTTAAATGTCCACGGTTTATTCGAAAGATGGTGCTCACTAACAATATAGTGTCCCCTTCAATATACTGGAGTATTAGGATTTACATGCCCAGGAGCCCCATGCTGGCCTCACTAACACCACTTCCCATCCAGGTACTGACCAGGCTCAGCCCTGCTTAGTATCCAGTCTTGGGCTGCAGGGTGATATGGCTGTGGCTTAGTAACAAGACTTATTATAAGACATTAGACTACACTGTTTTTCTATACGAGATCCACTAAGCAATGTTAGCAACTTGCTTACACTCTTGATAAATAATATTTTAGTCACCAGATATCTTTAGAAATATAAAGATAATACATTAAATTCATGCAAAATATTGTACAAAAATTACAAACTACAAAATTACAACAACATTTTAGTTTCTCTCAATTAAAAATTATCCTCTCTTTAAAATATATATTTAATATTTTTCCCAACATATAAATTTGGACGATCATTGTACGTTTTTTTTTGTTGTTGATTAGCTCCAGATTTGGCTTAGTGTATACAAAGAGACGTACAAAGAGACGTTTTGCCATTATATTACATGACAGGTGTAGAAGTGACAAACTATATACTATGTAATAATAATAATTACTAATAAGCCCTGCACCATTTAGAAATGTTTCAGTTTTGGGTAAACTATCTTATTTGTGGTTTATCCAGGTATTAGAAGTGTATTTTTGGAAGTATATACACCAGGGATGCCCAAAGTTTTTCCTAAAAAGACCCAAAAAACAAACTTGATTGAGGGCTGTGGGCCAAATATATATACCCGACCGAATATATTAAATTTGCCATGAGTAATTTCCTAATTTATTGGGTAATATTTAAAAATAACTAGAAAATGTTGCTTTAAATTATATTAACTAATGCACTATCACGTAACATTTAAAAACGGATAAATTTGAGCTTTCGTCAGCTAATTTCATCTTCCGGGTTTAAAAGAATTTTTGGGGTGAGATTAAAATGGGTGATGTAGTGCAAAACTGCAAGTGAAGTGATGACGCACCGTTCCTCACTATTATTCATAGTGGTTTTCTTATCCTATGAGAAGATGCTGCTTCTTCATTATTCATGAGCGTACGCGCTTACCGTAGGCGAAGCAGACCTGCCAAGCTGGCAAACATGATGGGTGAGACACAGTTCATATGTGTTTGTTTCCATGATCAACAGGGTTTGTTGCATGTTTTTCCCCGCGATGCTGTCAGGCCCGATACAGCAAGCTGTTGGTTTGCAGCAAGCATTTTTGTCAAGAGAACTGTATGAGAATTGGAGAATGGCGGACTTTGTCTTTTATCAGTTCAGTTCGTTATCATCAGGTTACCATTCAGGTACATCACCTATATCTGTGCTATTGTGTTCGCACGTTTAAAATCCTCCAAATTACCAACAGGATTAAGGGTTGAAATAGACAGGGCAAGAGCCACTGCTTTCCACTGTTTCTGCCTTCAGACCCGGGGACTGTGGAGAGAAGTCCTCCTTATTTATAGTGTTTAAATAAACTTGATTATCTTTATGATGATATAACAAATTGTGGTTATGTGTATATGAAATTACAAATGCAGCACGGTATTACATTCATTTCTTTGCATTTTAACTTTGTAAACTATAATCATGGGTCACCTCATGGTTGGTGTCTCAGTTTCAGAGCCAACTGCTCCACTCATTTTCCCCTGCACTGGCGGCCACACCCACTCCCCCTTCAGCCCCGCAGAGCTCCACACCCATCTCAAAGCATTTTTTGAAAAATTTCTGAGGTAGACTTGACCTTAAAGAGGGGGGTTTCATGGCCCTTTAAACGTCCGATTCATTTACAACATTTAATTGAATCATTTCATTTCAGTCTGCTTTTCTGTAGCCCAGCAATAAAACAAAAGGCTACGTTAAACTGGAAATGACGATTTCTGTCAAAGGAATTTGCCCCAAACCGCCTCCACATCATTCTCCTTCTCTATTCAGATGGGATGGTTAATCACAGGTTACCATGGGCCAACTTTGAGCATCTCTGATATATAGAATCAGAGTAAATGTAGTTATGTAGCTAAATGTAGTTCTTTCAATCATCCATAAATTACCTTTAATTTCACATTTATTTGCAGATCAAAAAGGTTTCAATGCAGCCTACCTTTTCAAGGTTGCTCCTGTAAATCTGATTCAGACGACTCACATAAGCATCCCTTTTGTGTTTTATAATTCTGAAAAAACACATCATCAAAGAATGACCTTTATTTCATTCATTTATCTTGTTACAGCACTTAAAATCCTGGTAGCTAAACTACTCCACCTCATGCCTTTGTGTCTACATAATGACATTGCATACCGCAAAAAAAGAGAAGCAAAACAAACACTGAAAGCTTTCATTTATCAGAGCGAGTGGGGAACTTAACCGCCCTCAAGTGTCACAAGAGTAAAAATTCTCTTGCTTGGAAAAGAATTACTACATCTTGCTGAAGCAATGTCCTCTGAGCCAAGCTGTCTTCAAATACACTTACGGTCTAAACTATTTAAGGTTATCACCAGTTCTTATTTAACATTACTATTAATAAATTACTAGTAAGAACAGAATGGGTTGTTTGGGTGAGTAATTTGTACCAAAATAATAATTCAAATTTTGCTATGAAAAGTGACTGAAAGCAACACCAAGACTCTGATATTACCATACACATAAATTATATTCCTTAACAATTATCAGTCAACATTAGCTAAACAAAGCAAAAAATTAAAAAAATTCGAATTAAAAATAAATAAATAAATAAATAAAAATAATTAATAATTCTGTATATATTAAACGTATGTATTTTGCACAAACTGCAAATACTTTCACCAGAGAAAAATTTAATTAGGGTGTCTTCTTTTATGCAGGTACTTGTACACTTTGTCTACAGAAAAACAGAAACCAAGTAGAATAAAAATAACGTAATAATTATTATGAAAAACAATCAAAGCCACAGTCCTCCACGCCCATAAAAAAACTCAAAAGATTTAAAACACAGATAAATCCATGATCTTACTTACTGCCAGCTGAAATGTGCCTTTGCTCCCTCAAATCCATAGTCTTCATGATCATGGAGATACTCTGCATGAGTGGACGTGTTCCACATAACCTGGAAGCATGCACAATTTATGAAATATTTAATTTCTGAAAATATCTGACTACATTACACTTAATCGGTAATAAATAATCGATTGGTGTATATTAATGTATAAATAAATAATTAATGAATAATAAATTGATTATAAATAATAGAAAAACATTACCTTTTTAGGAACACATCCAACATTGACCTGCAGGAGAAAAACAGTTTAATAATTGACCAAGTCAGTAATTTACAGTTGACATCAGAATTATTAGCCCTCCTGTGTATTTTTTTCCACAAATTTCTAAACATAAGTTTATATAACTCATTTCTAATAACTGATTTATTTTATCTTTGCCATGATGACAGTACATAACATTTTACGAGATATTTTTCAAGATACTAGTATTGAGTGCCATTCAAAGGCTTAACTAGGCAAGTTTAACAAGGCAATGGTAATTAGGCAAATCATTGCATACTGATTGTTTCTTCTGTAGACAAACTGAAAGAATATGCATAAAAGGACTAATAATATTGACATTAAAATGATTTATAAAAAAACATTAAAACTGCTTTTATTCTAGCCTAAATAAAACAAACAAGAAAAAATATAGGAAATACTGTGAAAAAAAGTCCTTGCTGTTAAACACCATTTAGGAAATATTTTAAAGAAAAATTCACAGCAGGGCTAATGCATTTTTACTTCAACTGTACACCCAAACAAAATGCATGTGTGCTGGACAACAAAAACATCCCACAAAACAAAAATACAGCTAAATCTGGACGCTTCCCAAAGCAAGTGTACATGTGACTAGTCCAATTACAGAAAACAGCTCGTCTAAAAGAAAACAATGACATTGCTCTGAGGTAAAAGTGAGGTATTGCGAAAAGCAAGATGGTCTTTACTCACGCAGGTACCTCCGAGTCTGTGGCTTTCGATCACGGCAGTGGTGGCACCGAGTTCAGCCGCCCTCCGCGCACCGGCCAGCCCACCGGATCCTCCGCCGACCACCAGAAAATCAAAGCGCGAGACGGATCCAGAAGCCATGCTGCGACCGAGGAGTTTGCGGGTTGATGACAGCGACAGTCCGAGACTAAGAAAAGACGACCGAAGTCGAGCCAATGGGCTTAATATCTCCATGAGCAGGAAGCAACACCCTGACCAACGTAGTAACTAGTTGAACTGATGGGAGGGACGTGAAAGCCAGTGCTTAGTCATTGTGAATCGACACAATGGTGTGTAAATCCCAGAAGCAAGTTTGGACAATAGTTATAGTTAGCCATGCTTATTACTGTCCTTCACTGACAATCCCGTTCCCCTATAACCCGGGGGTTGAACTTACTTTGAACTCACTTTTAAATGCGACACACAACACGCTTTATGTTAACGTTACTCGCGAATAACGTCGTATTGTAATACTCGTAAAATTGGACGAAAATCGTCCACTAAACGGAAACTTACCGGCGGAGTACAGCCGTTGTGTTTATACCTGTAGCAAAAAGCCTTTGCTGTATATTATAAACACCGTTAAGGTAAACGGGGTGTCATTATTTAGAGGTGTGAGGTTATGAGCTCTTTAGGTATATCTATACTGGCCATATTCGGTTTTGTTTATAACGGAACGTGTCGGAAACCGTGTGGGAGATGAGCTGAACTGCGCATGCGCGTGCTCAACAGCATGATGGGAGCATTACACAGGAGGGAATATAAATTAATATTGTTTGTTTGTAAAAACAAACTGCAGTGTTTATAATACACATTTTTACTACTAAAATTCATTGACTTTTCCATGACTTTCAACTAAATTTTTTACGATGTAATGGTACATGTAATGTCTATGTATATGTGGTAAATAATAAGAAAAAACAATGCATGCTCAGTTATTACAGCATACATGCAACATATGGTTTAAATTAATGTTTATATCAATGTAAAATGTATTTAGATAATGTTCACATAGCACGATAATGTAAGAGCATTTGACCATTGGCAGAAAATACAAGTAACCTATATTGAAGTATACAGATATTTGTTAAACTAACTTGTTACAGATATTTGTTAAACTAACTTCTGTGACTTTTCGAAAAATTTGTGGGTTTTTCAGTTTTTCAAAACTTTTCCAGGCCTGGAAAATGCCATGTCAAAATTCCATGACTTTTCCAGGTTTTTTCATGGCCGCATGAACCCTGAAACAAAAACGAATTACATCTAAGTATGTAAAAGTAAATACATTATAACATTTCAAATGAACTATCAATCACATGACTTTGAAAAAAAAAGCCTCCACAAAAATGACGCACATTTCTCAACTTGATTGTGAATATTGATGACCAAAATGCTAATTTTCTGCTAAACATTAGCAAGTTTAAAAAATAATAATGATAAATAATTAGAAGGGAACATATTTTGCCAAATGTAATTTTCTGAGGAGTAAACAATAAGTTGCATTACCAACACGCTAAAAAAAAAAAAAAATATGCAACTCACTATTATTCATTTAACAAAAAAAAATTGAAACACATTTTGAAATATTCCTCATGATCACATTGTAAAAGGTAATGTTCTTCCTCAGTATTTTAGTATTGTTTCCAGAGGTTCATAAACCAAGATTTGCATTTACAAAATTAAGTAAATGAAATTGATCAAAATGAAGTTCATGAGCCCATCATACTGCTGTGGAAAACAAAAATACTGAGATATTCATATTCTACAGTGTGCAACTCTTAATGCCACGACTTTATCAACAAAGACTTCATGCATTGATCGAGAAAGTAAATGTTTGAAAGGACTGCAAAAACCCTGATATCAGAATGATTTCTAAAGGATCATATGATAGACTAGAAGCATAGCACATTGTTTCCCAGACCTGTTCCTGAAGGCACACCAACAGTACATATTTTGGATGTCTCCCTTATCTGACCCTTTCATTTAAGGTTTTGGAGCAAAGGTCTCAAACTTAATTGCTGGAGGGCTGCAGCTCTGCATACAATAGTTTAGCTACAACAACTTCCAACTCACACCTGCTTAATAGTGTCTAGTAGTCTTAGACACCTTGGTTATTTAAATCAGCAGTGTTTTATTAGGGTTGGAGCAAAACTGTGCAGAGCTGTGGCCCTCCAGGGATTGAGACCTCTGCTTTGGAGTCTCTTATAATGTCCTGATGAGTTGATGAAAGTGTGTTTGAGTAGGAAGTGATTGAAGCGGTGTACTGCTGGTGCCTTCGGGAACATGGTTAGGAAACACTGATATAATGGCATAAAAATAAATATGGAATAGCATGCAACTTATAAAGTTATAAAACAATAAAAATAATGGTATAATGTTGCTTTACAGTATTTTAAAATTAAATTAAGTATACTCCATTCGTAAAGGTGGGTAAAATATCAAATTCTTTTTGAAATTCAGTTTACGTTATAAAAATGAATGCTTTGTGAAATTATGATAACTGAAAAATGTGTCAGAAAACAAGTGAGCTTTCTAGTGTTCACCTAAATTGCATTCGTTTTCAAAAATGTATTAGTATGCCAGAACAAGTAATAAAGCTCTATAAACACACAAAATGTCCATGTTATCTAGTAAGAGTCCTATTAAAGGCTCGTACACACCGGGACGCTTTTCGTTTGCGTTTATCGTCGGCGTTTTTCAAGACGTTTTTCAGCATTCAAGCCCAAGCGATTTTCTCCGGCGTCGAGCAGGAGAGCATGCAAAATCACTCCTTGACGTTAGATGGCGCACACGGTGGCACCAAGCTTCTGACACCCGCTTGTTACACAGAAGAAGAAAAGAGGAAGTTTACACGCTTGTTGTTGCTGATCGGCAAAGCATGGATGGTTCAAGTAGCAGCTCTAGCAACGAAGAGATGATTATTGTTCACCAGTGCAGTAAGCAGCTCCACGTTAATATCTCCTCTGGGCATCTGGGCTCGCATTGACAGTTTTGCGCTTGAGCGCCTCCAAGGGGTGTTTACTGTAACTTCAGCAGCTCCGTACACGTGAGCAACAGTGGGAATCTGATTGGTGTAGAAGGTTTTGACGCGGGGCGTCAAAACAAAAAAACGAGCATGAGGCGTTTCTTTAAAAATGACGCTTTTACGCCTGGCGTTTTGCGCGTTGGTGTGCACAATCACATTGGCGCCCTTTATTTAGTCTCGAGGCGTCAAACGCCGACCAAAAACGCGAGCAAAAAACGTCTCGGTGTGCACGGGCCTTAAGAGTTTACTTGCTAGCAGACACCAGTTGTCGAGATATTCAGGATGACTAGGGCTGCACAATATATTGTTTCATCATCAATATTGAAATATGCGCATCCACAAAAGTCACATCACAAAGATATCCAATATTGAGTCTGGATTATAATTGGCCAGAAGCTACAGAATTGTGATTAATCACTGTATTTACACAGAATTTCTACATTTATTTTTCTTACGTAGGATTTCTGTCTTTGTTTCTGGTAAAAATAATTACATTTCAAAGTGAAAACCAGATTATTTAACTTACCCACTGGCAGATAACTTGCTTGTTTTAAGGAAAAACTCTTGATTTGGCTCTTTTTCATCAGGGTTTTTAAACAAAATAATGTTATTACTTGATCTAAGAATTTTATTTGAAGATATTTGGACTAGAAATAAGACAAAGGAAGTAAGAAAAGCATTTTTGCAGTGTGATTAATTCAATTTCTGTACCTGAATACTGTTACACTCCCCAGAAATCCGTCAAATAATGCTATTCAAACTATCGTTTGAAGCTGTATTCATATTGCAATATTGATTGCAGAAAAATAAAATATCGCAATATCAGATTTTTCCGATATTAAGCAGCCCTAACAATGACCACCACAAAATGATGAGATAAATATTACTGATGCATCATTTCAGGGCAAACCAATAAAATGAAAACAACTCAATTTCCACATGAATATTTTATTTAGGAATTGTACAGAAACAAATTACATAAGGACACGTCTTCAAGGGAGGGATTTTACTCGTCATTCTCGAAGTCAGCGGGGTTCTTCTTTTTGCACTCTTCATAAACATGATTGCCCCACGTGTAGGTCAGGTACGTCAGAGCCATGGCTGAAATAAACACGCAGGTTTGTAGAGAAGTTTATAAGTCTTCAATCTACACCTACATTAGCATAGACATTTAAAAGGATGTGCATTAAATACATTTTGGGTTAAAATGACTCACGTGGTGCAATTTTGAATACAGATGACCTAAATCGCCTCCACACATTTGGGATTCCTTTGGAAAAGTAGTTGGCAAAAGCCTTCTGTTCAAATGGGGAAATACTGTAGGTGATCACATGCCTCACCTTAGCCAAATTCCCAAAGTGAAGACCCATTGTAGCAAGACAGCTGATCTACAAGGAATAAACATAGAAGGTTAAGGTCAGTAGGGTTTAAAAGAAATACTTAGCTTCAAGAGTAAGGCTATGTTTCTATGATAAAGGGTGCTTCTCAATTCTTATTTGTCCATCCTCGTTTCCTTTCCTCGCATCTTAGCTCTTCCCCTTCAGGATGTGTGGGAAGAACGCAAGCAAAAGATCCGAGGACAGAGAAATTGACTAAAGAGAAAAAGCGTCATCCTTAAATCAGAATTCGCTCATCAGAATTTTTTATTTTTAGGGATAATTGTGTTCATTATAATATATTCAAACTCCACATAATACCATTTGTCTGTATATTTGTTTTTCATTTTAACAGTATTATGAACAATGATTTATTCCCATTATTATTGCTAATTGCTTTTAATTTTTGGTTAAAAGTGCATGTTACAAATCAAAATTTAAATAACTGAAAACAACCCATGTTTACAATATCATCACGCTTGATACTCACATTTGAAACGTCTAAAGAGTTAGGGGGAAAGTAATAATACAATCTTAAGCCACTTAAAAGTAATGTAAATGTAACTAAAGGTGTTATAGAATATACATGGGACAATAACCGCTTTCAAAGTATACCGCCGTTTGGAAAAGTCAAGGTTTTAAAACCACCAAAATTTTCTGCTATACCGTTCCTTAGGTATGAGTAAGATTTATTTTTTTCTGTTTGTTTGTTTTTAGTACAACAGTATCTCTAGCAGAAAAGATACCCAAAGATAAGCGTTTTAAATTCTTAAAAATAAATTTAATTTCTAAATTTAAAGAAATGTGTGTTATCGAAACTAATGAAGACTGCAGAAGTCGATGCATTTAAATTATTTAGCCTGACATATTTACTGCTCAAAAACACTTTTAAATGTTTCTCAAAATAAAATATATTGTGTTCAAAGGAGGAAAAGGTTTTGTTTTTTTAGCCAGACATTTAAAAAGAATATATTTTAGAGCAGTAATCACATTTCCGTCATACCGTGAAACCGTGATCATTTTATCCAAGGTTATCATACCATCAGAATCTTATACCGGCCCATGCCTATTATAGAATATAAAAAATATTTTTGCAAACATTTATTATATATTACTTTTTACTTTTAACCAACACGTTTAATGTTTCTGTGATATATGCCTGTTTGGATTAAAGTCATTAATAAAGGTTATTACAAATAATGAACATTTTATACATCAATATGGGTCTCATAATGCTGTAATATTTCACTTCATTTTTAACCAATGAATGTAAATAAAATTATGGCTTTTACAAATTACCTAAATCTAGAATTCACATTTTATACATTCCCTCTTTGATACTTTCTCAAGATTGTATTAAAGCACTTCAGCTTATTTTAATTAATTTTATATAATTCATGTTTGAGAACCAATAGCTTTAAGTATAGTACACCAAGAGATGCAAATATCTTTACAATTAGATTTAGAACGGAAAGACTTTGAGTCAAGCTACTTTAATTCACAGTTTAAAATCCCTTTAAATACTTATTTATCAGTTTATAATGGGTTTGAATGAGAATTAAATTATATATTTAGCCAACACACGAATCAAACATAACTTGTACATTATCTAGCAAAACACATATGATCTCTTAGAGAGCACAGATACATTTTCTTACCATCAATAGACGACGAATGCAAACATAACTCAACGCTTTAGCCACATTTACCATCACACAGCGGCTAGGCTAACAGCTTTCTTGAAGACCTTGCTTGACATTCATCACGTTCCCACTGTCTTTGCTTATATAAGCAGTTAAAACGTACAAACGTACATTAAATCGCTAAATTAAAACATCACAGTCATATTTAAGTCACTAAAGTCTAAATAAAAGACAGATCAAGATTATTCTCCTCACCAGCGTCTCAACTTCTGTGAATCTCGTCCTGCTCTCTGACAGCGAAAGTACAACTTCCGCCTGCAACAGCAAGCCCTATCCGCTTCCGCTCGATTTCTCGCGTTCTCATTGGTGTCCGCTCTACTGTTTCCTGTATGCCAAGGCACGTGAAGGTCAGGATAGCGCTGGGTCGGTGTATACAGTAGTCAGAAATTAGCATTAAGAGATTTTGTGCTGCGCCTGTTCTGCTGTTCTTCTATCCAATGGATAATCAAGGAGTCGCGACGGATCCTCAGCTGCAGCAGTTCATCGAGATCGAGTCTCAGAAGCAGCGGTTTCAGCAGCTGGTTCACCAGATGACAGAAGTCTGCTGGGTGAGTGAGGGAGTCTCTCAAGCATGTATATCATCCCATTATGCATATACATACCTTTATAATGGGGTTACAATAAATATAAAATTTCCCTTGAGCGATTTTTTGAGGGGGACACAAATGATACAGTCAAACTGTACTTATAAAGATATGTCCCCACAGTTAAACGCTCTGGTTCTATCATTATTATTGCAGCATGGAGACTGCGTCATTATGGTTATTTTCAAAGTTTTTCTCAGGTTCAATCACAGCAGATTTTTCTTCAGATTACTTATGTTGTGCACGATCAACAGACTGACTCCTGAAGCAGAAGACATGCAGGAAAAGATTTGTTCTAAACTCATAATAACTAACCTGTTTACATTACACTTGTTAAATGGACAGATCATACTGTAAATAGGTGAGCCTGTGATGTTCATCTGCTGAACAGCCACAACTCTAAAAACACTAAAGAAACTGCTCATCCAAATAAACATTCTGTCATTATCCCTTCACCCCCTTACCTGACACTGTACATCTGACCGACCCTGCTCTGCTCTGCTGTCCCTCAATATTTTCCTTCTCCTTTGCCTGTGATTGACATTTGTATTTCATTATTAGTATTATTAGTATTAGTATTTCATCATTGTGACATTAGTATGTTGCACTTTGCAACAAGCTAACGCTAACGTTAACTAGATAGGTAATATTTCAATTGCTTATATAGCAGACACATGGAAAATACAT
>CAIGQQ010038942.1:15130048-15155413 GCA_903798035.1 Danio albolineatus
CTTCATTTAAAGTGAATAAGGTATCCTCCTTACTGGCGATCATCTAGAAGCGAGTCGCAGCCACACACCTGACTTGTTTGTGTGCGCATAGTCAGAGAGATGAACCCGGGAAAGTGGACCAAACCACTGTTGGGAAGAGGAGGGGGAACTCATCAGTTTCTAAACGCATTTTAAATGCGAAATGCGTTTTTTTTCTACATATACAATTATTTTAGGTATAGATACATATATTTTTCACAATACAGAGTGCAATTTTTTCAAACTTTTGTTTTGGGAGGGGGGGACAACCCTCGGATGGAAGGGGACATGTCCCCCCTTTCCCCCCCGGGATTTACGCCCCTGCCTTTATGACTTACCACGCTAACTTTAATGTTCTATCTGAAATAGCATGCAGGGATGACTTCAAAACAACATCAGCACTATTTAATTGACTGTAAACAAGGTTGTACTTTCAATTGAGATAAAGATGGTTTTACTGGATATTTGCACTTTCGTTCAGTGACAACTTGTGATACGCTCCCTATGTTATTTTCCATAGTACTTTGAATATTCGGTCTGAAATCACATGAATGCATCCACTTGGTTGATGCGATGGCAGCCACAGGACAACAGTGCCAGTGCGCTTACCATCAGCTATAGATGGGGATGATTGGGAGGGAATTTGGCCAGGACACTGGGGTTACATCCCTACTCTTTTAGTGCCATGGTGTCACAAAACACCATAACACATTTTTTTGAGATGTTGACAGTTGTATGTCCCACGCTGCTAAAAACACTATTAGGACACATATATTTCCCCACAATAAAGTGAAAACTGGTTGTTTTTGTGTTATTTCGAGCAAATTCATTCTTCCGGTTTGAAAATAATTTTTGAAGCTGTATTGAAGTCTCTCCTTTTTTTAAAAACTGTTTTTCCTCTGTTCCACGTCTATTTATCTCAAACCACACTTCTCTGTTTGCCTTAAGATCATGTTAAAAGCTATCCCTCCACATAAGAAATCAAGAAATAGTTTTTTTCACTCTCTTCTCTATCCACGTTGGCATTTCTAAAATATATAAAACGTACCATAATTTTGAGCTCATTAAAACATTCATTCTTTTTTTTCCGACTTAGTCCCTTTATTAATCTGGGGTCGCCACAGCGGAATGAACCACCAACGTATCCAGCATATGTTTTACGCAGTGGATGGTCTTCCAGCTGCAACCCATCTCTGGGAAACTCATTAAAACATTTAAAACCAAAACCTTCCCTTTTAAAGGCAAGGCAAGTTTATTTATATAGCACATTTCAAACACACTGGCAATTCAAAGTGCTTTACATAAATAGGAATAAATGAGACATAAAACAAATAACAAAAATAAAAATAAACAGATTAAAATGTGTTAAAACAGGTTATAAAAGAATGAAAAGGATAAGAAAGACAATAGTGCGATCTGTTGGGCGTAGCACAGTGCTCATTCAGTAAAGGCACAGCTAAACAGATGTGTTTTCAGTATTGACTTGAATGTGCTTCAAGTTGCCGAAAAGCCAATTCACCCTGCTTTGACTGAACTCTTGGAGTTTCTAGTTTATATGACCCTTTAGTTTGGTTTAGTTTGTATTCAGTGAGCATATCTGTAATGTATTGAGGTCCTAGGCCATTTAGTGATTTATAGACAAGTAGTAATACTTTAAAATCTATTCTGAAAGTAACTGGGAGCCAGTGTAAAGACCTGAGGACAGGTGTGATGTGCTCTGATTTTCTGGTTCTGCTCAGAATCCTGGCAGCAGCGTTCTGGATGTCCTGCAACTGTCTGACTGTCTTTTTAGGAAGGCCATTACAGTAATCCACCCTGCTGCTGATAAAAGCATGACCAAGTTCTCTAAGTCTTCACTGGAAACAAAGCATCTAATTCTTGCAATGTTTTTGAGATGATAGTATGCTGATTTAGTTACTGCTTTGACATGACTGTTGAAATTCTAGTTGTAAGTTGTGTACTTCAGTTCAAAACTATTATGTATGGTTTGACCAAATTATATACAAGAGTATCTTTGGATCTCACTGTGTGTTTGTGTTTGCAGGAAAAGTGCATGGATAAACCTGGTCCCAAGCTGGACTCCAGGACAGAGGTGTGTTTTGTAAACTGTGTGGAGCGATTTATCGACACAAGCCAATTCATCCTCAACAGACTAGAGCAAACTCAGAGGAGTAGAGGAGCCTTTTCAGAGACCATGACAGACTAGCAGACCTTCAGCCAATGCGGAAACCTACATCAGCCATTTATCGAGGCTTTGACATGCTAGTGCAAGAACTGAGAGGCAACAGGATTCAGTTCAGTTCTCAAAGACAAAGTGCCTCATTTTGCTCTTTTGTTAATATTTTGAAGGCGATATATATTCTAATATGAAATGGATGCGCGTACAGTTCCACAGCGAGACCTGTTTTTCATCACCGTATTGACATCTGCCAGTGTAAGACTTTGGTGTGAAGTCAAATAAACATCTTCTGAAAGAAAGGAATGGAAGAGGATGCTTTGTTTTCATTGTCTTCAAGCTACATACAAAGTCTACAATGTGTTTAGTGTCGTGAACAACATAGGTGGCTTATTTGGTGTGTTGAAATGTGGTCTCAAAATGAAGACAAAATACCTCTTGCAGTTATTAATATAAGCTCCATCAATGCTAATATAGCTTCTCAGAGGTTTCAGTGCATTATTTATAAAAACAGGCATAGCAGAGGCTTCATATATATATATATATCTATAATCGCATGCCACTGCAGAGTTTGAGTTGTTACTCACATTTTCCAAATATAAATATAAGTGTTTATAGCGTTTAGAGTTCTGTTTTCTTTACAAAATCAGTAGACATGACAATTGTATTCAGCACTGATAATAATAAATGTTGCTTGAGCATCAAATTAAGCATTTATGATTTCTGAAGATTTATGTGACACCTGAGGCTGAAAATTCAGCTTTAATATCACAGGAATGTATTTGAAAATATATTAAAACAGTAGCATGGTAATAAATGCAGTATCGGTATACAAAATATGTGTGTAACGGAGGCCAGCTAGCGAAGTGCTATGCTGGTAAACCTCACTCCTCTGACCTCAAAAGGTGCTCTAGCGACAGATACTAGAGGCCATGGTCTTCAGCCTCCTTGTTAGAGCAACTGACTCCCATACAAAGAATCGCTGGTTCGATCCCAGCTAAGACCGGGTTGGGTGCAATAGGACCAGTGGGTTACACGTGGGGGCTCGTCCGGGATGGGAATGAGGTTTAGGGGGGTGAGTGCGACTGAGACCAGCTAGTGAAGTGCTATGCAGGCAAACCTCCCTCCTCTGCATACCTGTCAACACTCTTGTTTTTCCCAGGATTCTCCTGTATTTTACAGTTCTATCCTGCTATCATCCCGTAAAGGTATTTCTCCCGTATTTTCAGTCTTTCTCTGAAGGGTGGCAATAAACGTTGAAGAGCCGTTCTTACCTATTCGTAACCCATATCGCCAAACCACCAGGGGCTCTTAAATGCGAGTCAGTTCTGTGCTTTCGTTTTATATAGGCATAAAACACTTTGAAATTAATATAAAAATGGCGGGATTTCCTTTTCATTACAGGTGCCGTCACTCCTCCTATGCAATCTTTAAAACTGTCATGCTGTTTTAATCAAATGGATTCTGTACACGCGATTTGAAGTGTAGCGAAAGTGGAGGCAGGGTTTTGGGTGCGTGTTTGAACAGAGATATACACAATTAATAATAAAATCTAAAGATGTCACATTTTTTCACATCCCAACGTTGACAGGTATGCTCCTCTGACCTCTAACTGCTCTAGCGACAGACGCTAGAGGGCATGGTCTTTGACATCCTTGTTAAAGCAACTGACTCCCATGCAAAGAGTCGCTGCTTCGATCCCTGCTTAATACTGGCTGGGTGCAGTAGGACTGGTGGGTTACACGTGAGGGCTTGTCTGGGATGGAAGTGAGGTTTGGGGGGGGGTGAGTGTAACGGAGGCCAGCTAGTGAAGTGCTATGCAGGTAAACCTCACTCCTCTGACCTCAAAAGGTGCTCTTGCGACAGATGTTAGAGGCCATGGTCTTTAGCCTCCATGTTAGAGCAACTTACTTCCGTACAAGAATCGTCAGCTCAGGGTTGGGTGCAGTAGGACCAGTGGGTTACATGTGTGAATGAAAAAATACATCAGCTGCAAATTTTTAAATGATTGAAGTAAAACAGGAGTACATAAAACCATCAAACTTTTATTGAACAGAGGAGGCATCAAATGATAAATACAAAAAAAGAAGCTTCCTATGAATTAAATTCTATGCATAGTTTTAAAGCCAGTGTGGTTATATAATAAATAATAAAATGAAATAAGATTTTGAACAGCAGAACTTTTAAAAACTATGCTGCTATGACTTCAAACTTCACTTCATACTTTCTCTGAAAATATCCACAGTCTGTAAATGTGAAACATCTCAAGCTAAAAGTATAAATCTGAAAAATATGAAAAGCAAGTACCTTGTATAATAGGGGTACATTTAACTACCAAAGATGGAAAACTTTATAGCCATTTATTTACATGATCACAGCATTTTGGCGGACTAAAACGTTTATAATGGTAATAAAAAAAAAAAAGATTAATATCATCATGTAAACTATAAAAATGTAGACATCCTCTGCATGTGTAACATGTTTAGTCTATAAACCTTATTCTGTTATATTTTTGAGCATGTTTTAGAACTTGCGATTCAGTTGCATATATGGGAGTATGACTAGCAATAATAAATGGCAGAAAATGTACATGAAGAATAGGACCAATAGGCCAAAACAAAACATCAGATTACAGGACAATACAGTATGTGTCCAGAAACATGGTGTTTCTACAAATTAGTAAAAGTGTCCATTTTGGTGATTTTGACGACATTGTCAACTTTTACATGAAACTAAAAATGTTTAGTTCTTTTTGTTGGAATATTTTGTATTAATTTTCAAATATATATAAGCCTATAACCCATACCAGGAATAGAACAAAACATAGCTGTCAATTACTTCAGTCCTAAATTACAAGTATTTGGAGAAACATAGCAATTCATTCATTCATTCATTTTCTTTTCGGCTTAGTCCCTATATTAATCCGGGGTCGCCACAGCGGAATGCTCGCATATTTTTTATGCAGCAGATGCCCTTCCAGCCGCAACCCATCCTTGGGAAACATCCACACACACTACGGACAATTTAGCCTACCCAATTCACCTGTACCGCATGTCTTTGGACTTGTGGGGGAAACCGGAGCACCTGGAGGAAACCCACGCAACCACAGGGAGAACATGCAAACTCCACACAGAAATGCCAACTGACCCAGCCGAGGCTCGAACCAGCGACCTTCTTGCTGTGAGGCGAACGTACTACCCACTAGGCCACCGTGGCACCCAAACATAGCAATGTTAATAATAATTATAATAATAAAGAAATAATAATAAAAAAGCAAAAAAATATATATATGCACATATATATTTGTTGGGCGTTACATAATCAATAATAGGCTGCCATATTGTATAGAACTGTTTACCCGATCCTCTTACAGAGCATGTAATTATTTCAAGTTAAAGACAAGACATCATCTCTCTGCTCCATTGAATAAAGGTGGGTGGAGGGGATCTTTCTACTTGAGCAGAATTGCTCTGTGTGCTAACAAAGAAGAGAAGGCAAGAATCTTACACTGTGACACAGGTAAACATGAGTCTTCTGGGACAATTCCAAATATTGCCACAATTGGTTCCAGCTCTAAACTATATTGAAGCACAACAGAAAGAGTATCGAATACTGATCTCCAGAAGTTCTCAAATTTAGGGCAAATCCAAAATGTGTGCATTAAAGTAGCCGCAGCGGCCTTTGCATATATTACACAAAGAACTAACACCAGGAAACATTTGAGCTAATTTAACCTTAGATATATGAGTTCTGTGTACTATTTTAAACTGGAGAAGAGAATGTCGAACACAAATGGAGGATGAGTGAACCTGACTGAGATTGCCATTCCACATATCATCTGAGAGTGGACTACCAAGGTCCTCTTCCTCGCAGGCTTTCTCAATGTATTTTATGGGAGAAGATGTCTGCTTTATCATCATATTATAAATAATAGTACCCCAAAATACACAAAAAAAGCCTAATTGAAGTACCCTCACAGTATGAATGGTTTGCGATATAAGCTTGCACAGCAGCATACAGTAGTCACTAGGTAATAAAGGTACCATTGCTCCTATTGTCTGAACTCTCAAGAACAAGCTTCGCACTTCTTTCTTTAGTCTGACTGCTTTCGTCAATGCTCTCATCGGTGGGCAAGGCGACATACGCCTGGCCTCGAAGTCCATGATGCAGATACAAAGGAAGAGAATCTAAGCTAAAGTTAATATCCTTGAATGCGTGGAGTAGAAAAATACCAATGATGATGGTAAGAAAGCCACTAACCGTCCCAGCAGCCCCATCAGTGGACATCCGAAGCCACTCTTTAAACAAAATGGCTGAACAGGCCATGACGGATGTGGTGAAGAAGACGTAATAAATAGGCGTGACTATAGAGGTGTTAAAGATGTCGAGGGCTTTATTTAGGTAGCTGATCTGGATGCTTATGCAGACCACGAGGCATATGAGCAAGGCCCAGAAGAGTGGATCTTTGAGTACTGCCGCTCCACCAAACAGCTCTTTGATGCCGATGCCCAGGCCTTTCACGCAGGACACTGATAATGAACCAATCACAGAGCAGATGAGGATGTAGACCAGAACATTCTTCTGACCATAGCGAGGCGCGACAAAGATAATCAGGACCAGGCTGCTGACGACAATGCAGACAGCAAACGCAATAAATCCTGAGGGTCATGAGAAAAAGAAATGACTGGAATGAAAAACAGAAGCATACTGTAGTGAACACGTCTTTGGGTCTGAAAATGTGAGATGCTGTGCTTAAATATATGTCAATTTGCACCACAGTAGTCATGAATGCCATATCTGCATTGCATGACAAATGCGTATTTTCAGTGACTACATTTACAAGGACATCAATAATTGAATAATCTGCGTTAATCTGAATAAGACAATAATATGATTTTCAAGAGGTTACACTTAGCTGATGATTGATTATAAAGCGTATTTGGCATGCTGTCCCGGGAGAGAGCCCTAAGCTCAGAATATCCTTAAGCCCGGGGCTCCCTCCCGTTTAAAGGGCGAGAGGGGAGTTTGAGCTCAGGTAAGTCTCGAGAACTCCCCCGGCTTGTGAACGTGCTGAGATATATCTGACTAGAGTTGCCTTTAGATGCTATTTAAAAGTAGTCAATTTACTTATGTTGTATTTTTTTGGACGGTGGGAGGAAACCGGAGAACCCAGGGAAAACCCACGTGAACATGGTGAGAACATGTAAACTCCACACAGAAATGTTGACTGGCTCGGGGAGAGGCCGAACCAGCGGCGTTCTTGCTGTGAGGCAACAGTGCTAACCAATGGGCCACCGTGCCGCCCTATCAGAGAAGGGGAGGAGTTGGGGTGGAAGGGGGGATTCTTCAAGACGAATATTACCGGAGTAGAAAGCTCTGGTAATTTATAGTGTGTCAAGATTCATCTGATTGGTGCAATACGCAGAGCTGATGTGGTACCAGCTGTGTTCAATCATAAGCACGTGCTCCTCTCCAAACATGAGTTGCTTTTTGAATCCTTTCATGATCCCATTTTACATGTTATAGCACATAGATCGATTAACCTCATCACGATCGATTAATATCACCACGGTATACATGTTTCCTTCAGATTTTTATGTAATTTCGAGTGTTTAAATTTGTAATTTGTTGACTTTAACTGCAGTTTGGCACTTTCACTTTCATTCAGGATCATTTCATGCATGAGAAAAAACCTCCACAAATCCTGATGCAGGTGTTTGTGGTTCTTTACTGACTCGGTAGGTCCAGAAAATAGTGTCAAACAGCATTGTGTGTATAGACCAGGGGTTACCAAACTAGTTCCTGGAGTTTCTGCAGATTTTAGCTCCAACCCTAATCAAACACACCTGAACAAGCTAATCAAGCTCTCACTAGGTATACTTGAAACATCCAGACAGGTGTTTTGAGGCAAGTTGGAGCTAAACCCTGCAGAGACACTGGACCTCCAGGACTGAGATTGGTGATCCCTTGTATAGACTATCCTGTCGCAAATGATGACAATCCTACTAATAGTAATTTGATTGCTTTGTTTACATGTATGTAGTGCACTTCAATAATGCGACTAAAATCAGCATACTCCACATGTCTTAATTCCAATTCTGTTTAGTTAGATTATGACCTTAATTGGATTAAATGAATCAAAAAACGCTGTTTACATGGTAGACTCTTAATCAGAGTATTGTCTTAATCGTATTAAAACTGGATTACTGGTGTCCATGAAAACATACTCATTGTTACATTACTGGTCCCATAAGAAAATACATTATTGCCCAATAAATTAGATTTTTTTTTCTTCCACATGACATCACATGTTTCACAATGATAATTTCACTGTGAAAAAGAGGACTTCACTTGTATTTATTGTTTAGTGTTTTTGTTTTAAATCAGGCGTATTAAAATATTGTTAAAATTTGTATTTTGTGCCTATATATTGCTTATTGGCTTGCAGATACAAAGGGTTAAATTCAACGAGGGCTGCACAATATTGGAAAAATCTAACATTGCAATATTTTTTTATTTTGCGATATATATTGCGATATGAATACAATTTCAGCATATGAATTAATATCTCTATTTGGCTAGAATTTATAACGCCAGATTGATTGGGATGATTCTGCGGTGGGAGTGCACCTCCATAGAATCTAATAAACAATCTGTAAATTTCCCCGACACGTTTTCCTTGTGGTTTGTGCTATTTGCTGGGCATTTCTGTATTTGCATGTGTTGTGAGTATTTTCATGCACATGTTTAGTCAATGATTGATGAATTGATGTTTACTATTTGCATCTCCATAAAATCTAATAAGCAATTTATAAATTTTCCCGAAACACTTTCGTTGTGGTCTGTGCTATTTGCACTGCATTTCTCTATTTGTGTTAACTCTATTTGTTACATGTTGTGGGTTTTTTCACAGATAATAATCTAAAAATACAATCAAGAAAAATATACAACCGAAATAAAGTGTTTTAGCATTTCCTGAGTCTAACAAGTGCAGTAACTGAATGATACAAATAATAATAATTCAACAAAATTAATCAAGTCACAAGGGGTACAATTTCTTATGCCTGAATGCTTTTGAGGTCATTATACAATTCAAGGCATTAAAAACACATGCAAATGATAAATAATTATACAAACTCATTCGATCTATTGCGAATAATCACATTGCGATATCAATGCTGAAACGATATATTGTGCAGCCCTAAATTCAACTGAACTTTACCTGGATCTTTGAGTTTCTCAGCCATTGCAGACAAAGAAGCAACCTCTTCCTCTTGTGGAGCATGGAGCACCATAACTGTGGAGCCGAAGATGCACAGCAAACAGCCAATCTTGCCATGGATATTCAGTCGTTCACTCAGGAAGTATGATGAGAGCACAGCACTGACAAAAATAATAATAATAATAATAATAATAAAAATAAATAAATGTTGGTTGAGATTATACAAGGATTTTAAAAATGATATTAATGCATTTAACCTTAAATGAGGCATTAAATTGATTGGCAAAATTTGGCAAAATATTTTAACTAAAAATAAATCGCTTTTGCTTTCTATTCGATGAAAATCCTGAAATAAATAACCAAATATTTTTTAACATAGAGATGTTTGAACTCATAACTAGTGTTTCTTTAAAAGACTTAACAGTTATATAGTCTCCCCCTGGAGAAAACTAACAAGGATTTAACTTCTGAAAGCTAACTGTTTGATCTACTACAGTGACGAATTTTGACACAAAAGATTCAGCTTTTCTAATACAGATAAAATAAATTAAACTGTAAAATATATCAAAACAGAAAACACTAAATCTTTGGCAATCTTAAACCAAGATGTTTACCTGACCAGGACACTCAGTGCACCCAGTGGTGTTACTAAAGTGGCAGGTGCAAATGCATATGCTGCAAAATTTGCCGCCTCTCCTATTCCCACTGAAAATAAAATACGCACACACACACACACACACACACACACGCAAGCAGTTACTGTGGCGTCCATAATAAAATGCATAGATACCAATATGCCATTATTGAAATTCACATAGACACACACAACATCTGATTAAAAACATATTCTGTCTGAAAATAATAATTCAGCTCCTCTAATGATTAATAAAAACATAGAACAATTGTATCATACTTGATATTAGGCCTGCCCACCACAACCATTCTTTCAGGTATGCATATCCTCCTTGGCCTGAAAATGAAGACAACAGACAAAAACAAAACAAAAATCAATGCATTTCAAAAATACAAAGACTATTGTTATATGTAGGGAAAACGTGTTTTATTTACCCACCTGCTCTAGTGGAGCCCTTTGTTGCCAGACGTAGAAGCCCCTTCTTCTTCAATATAAAACTGCAACCGATGAAGATAGTGGAGCTTACAGCAAGAGCCAGACCGATGTAAAAGTCCGAGCGGTTTGCAACATCCATCTAAAATGCAGTTATAATAAAATCCCGTGAGTTATTAAAGCAATGTGGATAAAAACCTTGTGAGTTTCCTAGCAAGGTAGCATTTTGACTATTATATGTACAGTGTTTCCCGGGGATGGGTTGTGGCTGGAAGGGCATCCGCTGCGTAAAACAAATGCTGGATAAGTTGGCGGTTCAATCCGCTGTGGCGACCCCGGATTAATAAAGGGACTAAGCCGAAAAGAAAATGAATGAATGAATATGTACAGTGCTAGAACGCGTTTCAGTGCTGTCTATGTAGGGAGCATATTACGATATAAAACACTTACAGGATGAAAAAAGAAAGCAAATCATGTGACTGACTCACTCCTGCTTTTCTCGTCGTCAGTTCTTCAAAACAATGTTGTCTATCTGCGTAAAATTGTATTAACTACAGTAAAATCAAAACATTTTTTAACTGGGGTCGTTTTTAAGGCAGACAAACCATAGTTTGTGAACTAATCTTAAATGTATTTTACGTTAGCTGGCATTGTTGTTTTACGTTACTTCCTTCATTTACATTCACATTTAAAGCTATTATTTAAACCTTAAAGAATACACATTTTTATATTAAATTAAAAGAACCAACCTTGCATTCGTATCGTCCATCGGTGGCGTTTAAGTCTTGTGTGAATAAACTTCCTGGAAGAAGTGAATGTAAAGTATGTTGCCAGATATTTTTGTTTAACCTCTCAGCTGTCAAATACTATGTGCATTTTACAACGCGTTTTGGGGAGGGTGGGGAATTTTCTAGTTTGTTCGTGAAACCCTTTATTTGGTACTTTCTTGAGTTTAAACATAACCTTAACTATAGCAGTAAACAGTCTAAACACGTACAGTAAACGTACTGTCATGTGTTTGATAGGAATGTTTTTATACATTTTAAAAGTGCTATCTGTATTTTAAACAATAGTAAATTGCTATAAATGCTATTGTGTAACACGGATAGACATGAGACCATTTTACAGTCACTTACTTTTTCTTTTGTGAACCCCCTCTGCTTTCTTGAGTTTAAATGTAACCTAAACTATATGAAGGAGCAATAAGTCGAAACACATATGTAGTAGCATAATTATTAACATCAAGTGATTGAAATGTTTTTCTACGATTAAAAATAAACAATAAAAATGTTGCCTTACAGCAAGAAGGTCACTGGTTCGAGCCTCGGCTCTGCTTGTGGCATTTCTGTGTGGAGTTTGCATGGTGTCCCTGTGTTGGCGTGGGTAGAGCATCTAAAATGGCCGTAGTGTATGTGTGGGTGTGAATGCAAGAGTGTAGGGTGTTTCCCAGTGTTGGGTTATGTCTGGAAGGGCATCCACTGCATAAAACACATGCTGCATATGTTGGCGGTTCATTCTGCTGTGGCGACCCCCGATTAATAACGGGACTAAGCCAAAAAGAAAATGAATAAATAAATGAAAATCTATACAACAGTCAGTTAATATAAAATAAACGTGTGCAACAACAATACAGTAGATATGGATTATTTTTGAGACTATTTTACAGTTGTTTATTTTTTGTAGGATACTGTTTATTAAAGTATGCCGGCATGCAAAAGAATTCCTGTCATAAAGCAGTTTTAATAGGAATAAAGTAAGTAATATGATAAAAAGCCACACAAACACTGGAACAGCTCTCATTTTATTCAATACACAGCTAAATGAAAAAGATAAAGTGTAGACTTTAATTAAATATCCACCAGATTTCATTCACAGGACAGAATGTGTTTTTAATAAAATATACACGTATATATTTACACAACTAGATTTATTCTAGATCACACTTATGTTTTACATTGTCCTAAAGTTAAACTTATAATTTGTGGTATATTAATACACAGCCAAATCAACAAAAATCAACACACAGGCATTGTGTTTACAGTTTTCACTGTTATTGTTGCTAGTTGTTATAATAATTGTAATAATAATAATAAAGAGTAGATTTTATTTTTACATGAAACTGAAGGGAATTTTTTAAATACAGCAGAGCTTTGAGGAACATGCAGGAGGGTGAGGAGGAGGAGGGGGTGAAATATCTAATGAGCAATCACATTTCAATCTCCTGTTTTTGCAATGTTTCAAACTTAAACTAATATATGAAAAAGTATGTAACTCTTCATTCACATTTTTGGGTTCCTCAGGTAAAGGAAATTAATTGAGAAGGTTATTCAAGACAGGTTTCATAATGATTGTTGACTGCATTTGGTGGACTGTATCCTTCATGTCTACAGATGCACAGTATTTATGTCTCTTGCATATTGTAAAGCAAATCCTTGATGACCGTAACAAGATACCGGAATGTGGGCCTCTCTTCTGGTCTCTGCAAAAAAAGATAAACTCTTTAGTTTGTCATGTCACACTTGAATAATCAGTCACAAAATGTAGAGTATACACAGCTATAAATACCTCATTCCAACACATGTTCATAATGGCATAGACTTTATCATTGGCCATTTGTGGACGATAAAGCCGATGGCCTGCAGAAACTTTCTCCACAATCTCTGTGTTGTTCAACCGATCATATGGCATTCTGCCCTGAGTGTAAATCTCCCACATCAAAACACCTGTCAGAGAGATAATAAAACATAAATTAGCACTGTTCTATTGACTGAAGGTAATCTTTGTTGGAAATGTAGCTGTAACACACCAAATGCCCAGATGTCTGACTTGCTGCTGAACTTGCAGTAAAGGAGAACTTCAGGAGGTGACCAGCGAACTGGGAACTTTGATCCAGCAGAGCTGGTGTATTCATCATCCAGAACATATCTGCAAGGACAGCAACAGTTAGTAGGAATATACACTACCTGACAAGTGTCTTGTAACAAATAATAACTTGACTTCTAGTTGATCATTTGGAAAAGTGGCAGAAGGTAGATTTTTCAGATGAATCATCTGTTGAGCTCCATCCCAATTATCACAAATACTGCAGAAGACCTATTGGAACCTGCATGAACCCAAGATTCTCACAGAAATCAGTCAAGTTTGGACAAGAAAAAAATCATGGTTTGGGGTTACATTCAGTATGCGGGCATGCGAGAGATCTCACTAGCCCATTCACCAGATATGAACATTATTAAGCATGTCTGGGGTAAGATAAAGGAGGAGGCATTGAGGATGAATTCAAAGAATCTTGATGAACTTGGGGAGTCTTGGGAGTCATACACAATATTAATTATTTTTTCCACTGCACCATGATATTATATTCTATACTGTACATTATTTCTGTTAAGTGACAAGACTTTTATCAAAGTCAGACCTTACTGTTCTAATTAAATAATTAAAAATCAAGGGATGATCATATTTTCTTTTGGTAAAATAAGTGTAATCTAGAGGCATTTGCCTTTCATATTAGCCACTTGTAATACCAAATGATTAACTAGATTAATTAGCCATCAAGCTGATGTCAACAGAAAGAATATCACACCAAACATGGAAGCATTTGGTTGAGAGACTTGATTGATTACCAACACAAACATAAACAAACATTTTTTTTCAGCTTGCATGGATTAATCATACACCTTAAAAACAACAATGTGAACTAGCAAAATAAACATTGTAATTTTGATTTCACACAGACCAAATATGATTAAACCATATATGGATTGAAAGGGTTCCATCATTGTTAAAGGTTCTTCACGGAACCATCAATGGCAATAATAAAGAACCTTTTAAGAGTTCACACTTAGCTGATGATTGATTATAAAGCTTGTTTGGCATGCTGTTCGGGAGAGAGCCCTGAGCTCATAAGATCCTTGAGCCCAGGGCTCCCTCCTGTTTGCAAGGCGAGAGGGGAGTTTGAGCTCAGGTAGATCTCGAGAACTCCCCTACTGTAGTAGCTAACGAACAGATAGTGATTGCTCTTTGGAGATAACTACTTACTAGGAGCATGTCTATGGTTGTCCATTTGGATTAGTCAATTAACTTAAGTTGAACGTTTTTGGACAGTGGGAGAAAACCGGGGAACCCGGGGGAAACCCACGTGAGCACGGTAAGAATGTGTAAACTCCTCACAAAAAAAACATCGGCTGGCTTGGTAAGGAATAGAACCAGTAACGTTCTTGCTGTGAGGCAACATTGCTAACCTCTGGGCCACCGTACCACTCATTTAGGAAAGGTAGGGGAGTAGGGGTGGAAGGGGGATTCTTCGAATCACACAGCGATACATTACACATTAAGGAAAAGGAACATGAAAAATCATATGACCACATAACCTCTTTAAATACATTTCATCCAGTTACCTTGACAATCCAAAATCAGTCACTTTAATGGTTCCCTTTGAGTCCACTAAACAGTTCCTTGCAGCCTGGCAGGACCAAAGCAAAAACAAAAGGTTTTAGAAATGTTGATGGTAAAATGTCTCTTCTCATTGGAAGTCAATATTATACAAACCAGGTCTCTGTGGATGAACTGATTGTCCTCTAAGTAGGCCATGCCCTCGCTGACATCTTTGCACATGTCAAGAAGCAGAAAACTAGTGGGGTTTGTGAGATCCTCCTGCAAGTAATTCAGCAGACATCCATTTGCGAGATATTCGGTGACTATGTAGATGGGTCTTTGCTTTGTGCACACACCATAGAGCTGTACCAGGTTTCCGTGACAGAGTTTCCTAGAGGTTTGCAACAAAAGAATCGATACATTATTGATAAAAATATGAATGAAAATAAGATACAATGCTTATTAGATACAATCATTTTTGATTGAACACAAAAGAAAATATTTTGAATAAAGCTGAAAACCTGCAACCATTGACTTCCAAAGTATTTGTTTTTCATACTATGGAAGTCAATGGTTACATGTTGTCAGATTTGTTCCAAATATCTTCCTTTGTGTTCCACAGAAGAAAGAAACTCATAAAGGTTTAAAAGGGCAGCACGGTGGCTCAATTGTGGTTAGCACTGTCGCCTCACAGCAAGAAGGTTGCTGGTTTGAGTCCCGGCAGAGCCAGTAGGCGTTTCTGTGTGGAATTTGCATACTCTCCCCATGTTCGCGTGGGTTTCCTTCAGGTGCTCCGGTTTCTCTCACAGTCCAAAGACATGCGCTAGAGGTGCATTGAATAAACTAAATTGGCCATAGTGTATAAGTGTGTGTCTGCGAATGAGTGTGTATGGGTAATTCCCAGTAGTGGGTTGCGGCTGGAAGGGCATTCGCTGCGTAAAACATATGCTGGAATAGTTTGCGGTTCATTCCACTGTGGCGATCTCTGAAATAGAGACTAAGCTGAAGGAAAATGAATGAATGAATAAAGGTTTAAAACCACTTGAGGGTCAGTAAATATTGATTAAATTGTCACTTTTGGGTGAACTATCCCTTTAACTATCACACCACTTTTTAAGTTACACCACTTTTTAAGACTTAAAAATATTATATGATATATATTTTGTAAATATGAGTTTAGGTTTGTACCAAAATGATTTAACCGGGAGGAGGCCTCGGGGAAGACCCAGGACACGCTGGAGGGACTATGTCTCTCGGCTGGCCTGGGAACGCCTCGGGATCCCCCCGGAGGAGCTGGAGGAAGTGTCTGGGGAGAGGGAAGTCTGGGGTTCTCTTCTAAGACTGCTGCCCCCGCGACCCGGCCCCGGAAAAGCGGAAGAAAATGAATGAATGAATGAATGAATGAATGTCATCCAGTCAATGGGCTAATTATAATCACAGATTTGCTCCCATTTAAAGGTTTGAAGAAAGTGTCAATTGCTAAAGCTGTATTATTTGACCCAATTCACATTAAAACAGTAACAGTTTTTGAATATCATTACAATATAATATTACTGTTTCCTGTTTGAAACATTCTGATATGCTTTATTGGTGCTTAACTAACGTTTCTTAAAAGTATCAACATTAAAAACAGTAGTGATGTTTATTTATGTCACTAATTATAATCACAAATATGTTACCATTATGAAGTTTGAATAAAGTGTCTATTGCTCACTAAAGTATTCTTTTTTAATCCAATTTACATCAGAAGGCTAATATTTTTGCAATATAACATAACTGTTGTCTATTTTAAACATTCTGATTTGATTATTTGGTGCTGAACTAACATTTCTTATAATTATCAACGTTAAAAACAGTACATATTAATGTATTTATGTTGAATTCATTCATTCATTTTTCTTCGGGTTAGTTCTTTATTCATCAGGGGTTGCCACAGCGGAATGAACCACCAGCATATGGTTAACACAGCGGATGCCCTTTCAGCTGCAACCCAGTACTTGGAAACACCCATACACACTAATTCACACACATACACGATGGCCAATTTAGTTTGTTCAATTCACCTATACCACATGTCTTTGGACTGTGGAGGAAACCAGAGCACCTGGAGGAAACCCACGTCAACACAGAGAGAACATACAAACTCTACACAGAAACTGTACCACCCCGTTCAAACAATCCAGACTCCAATGTTTAAACTTACATCATGACCTTGGCCTCTTCAATAAAGTCATCCTCCGACATCGAGCCTTCTTTGACCATTTTAATGGCCACGTCATGACGGCCTTGCCATTTCCCGTACTTCACCACACCAAACTGTCCATTTCCAAGTTCTCTGATAAAGGTAAGCTGGCGTGGATCGATTTCCCAAGATCCTGAAATGACAGCAGGAGGAAAAAGCAACCGTTAGCACACTGTTTTAATCTAACACGATACAGTGAGAAATAGTCAAGTGAGTGATGCATTTGGTATACAAATACAATACATGCACTTCTTGGGGATTTAACCAATCCCAGCAGCCAACAGATGTTACACAGACGTAAACTTGACGCTAACTTTGAATTTTGGTTGTAAAAATGAAAATCGGGCTGACGTCAGAACCCAACGTCAGTTTGAGGTCAGAATTCAACGTCAAGATGAATTTTAGTTAGTTCACGACACAACATAAAATCAACCAAAGATCAACGGCTAACAATGTTAGCTTTTGACACTGTATGGACGTCACATTATGACATTAAAGTGACGTTGAATTTTAGTTGTGTAATTACACAACATAAAACCAACCAAAGATAAACATCTACTGATGTTAGACTTTGAGGTTGTATGGATGTCACATCATGATGTTAAATGACGTTGGATTTGAGTCAGTTAATGCCACAGCCTAAAACCAACTAAAAATCAACACCAGATGATGTCTGTGTAATGTGAGCTGACGTCAGTATTAGAGAGATACTGCAAATTGAGGTAACATTTTTAACACCTGACATTGCAACCAAAATAGAACTAAAGATCAACGTCATATGACATTGTGTGCCTGCTGGGATTACCTTTGCGATGGGAGTTGATTGCTCTAACAAATGTATACTCACCATAACCCAGACCAGCAGTGCAGGGGGCATTCTGAGCCCGATTAGACACAATGTATTTTAGTCTGCTCACCAGACCTGTAAACAGATTTGCTCTGATTAAATGCCTTTGCATTAAATGCATTTTTTCACAGTGTGCAAGAGTTTGAAGAGTTCCTTTAAAATATGTCCAAGAGTTTAGCATGTCTGCCTGCAACTGTAGTACCAGCAACATTACATTTTCATGGTGCTGAACAAATTAAACTGTGATTGGTTTACATGCCAGTCATGAAGTTTATGGGTTGTGAAGGTGTCAAGACCTTCAGTTATGAGTCTAAAAGTGTGGCCATTGGCGCTTCTAGGCAAAAATTCACCCAACCAGCAAGCATCAGAATAAATAATCTGACAGAAACAAAATAATATGAGTAATGAATGAATACTCGTTTTATATAAATGAGTAGTCATTTTATATTTCAAAGATAAGTGTATTTTTAAAATAAAACATTGATAACTTGTTTTAAAAGTAGATTTAAAAAAAAGCTAAACAAATAAATAAATAAATAAAGCAGAACAGTCAAAAGCAGAACAATGAAATCACAAATAATTAAATCATTTATTACTCTTGTTTTATTTTTCTTAAAACCAAAAAAAGCTGCAAAGAATGAACTACTTATCTACTTATGGACTTAAAGCCTATGTAAACATAACCGTTTTAGTTTTGATAGTTTTATTAAATTTTAATTTTGTTAAATTAGTTTTTTAAATGTTTAAATAATCATGTTGGTGCAACACGGGGAGTGGCACGATCGCCTCACAGCAAGAAGGTCGCTGGTTCGAGCCTCAGCTGGGTCAGTTGGCATTTTTGTGTGGAGTTTGCATGTTCTCCTGGTGTTCGCATGGGTTTCCTCCGGGTGCTCCAGTTTATGCCACAAGTCCAAAGACATGTGGTGTAGGTGAATTGGGTATGCTAAATTGGCCGTAGTGTATGTGTGTATGGATGTTTCCCAGTGATGGGTTGCAGCTGTAAGGACATCCACTGCATAAAAAATATAGTGGATAAGTTGGCGGTTCATTCAGCTGTGGCAACCCCAGATTAATCAAGAGACTAAGCTGAAAAGACAATAAAGGAATAAAATAATCATGTTGAAATGCTGTTTTCTGATCTAATCAGTAGGCATCAAACCTCTCACAGTGTCACATGAGCAGCTGCTAATGGTGACTATCTTGTTTCAAAGTGTAACTCTTTTAGTCAATCTGTTTTCTCTGTTAAGGGAACCAAACTGTGGAATGAATTACCTGTTAGCCTAAAATTACAAAGTAATTAATATTTAGTAAAAAAGTAATAAAGAAAGTAATATAAGTGGATTTAATATATTAAACTAATTTTGAGAGGAGCACGTGCACATGACTGACCCAGCTGGCCCACATCAGCTAATCACGATCCTACAATCAAGGATCTCAAGTCACTATATATACACATCGTTATTTCCTTCCCATATCTAACTTCATCTGGAAGAAACCCCCTCCTCCCCTCCTTCCACCTTTTTCCAGAATGGGCGGCACGGCGGCCCAGTGACTAGCACTGTTGCCTCACAGCAAGAATACCAATAGTGTCGGGTCCTCGCCGAGCCATCTGGTATTTCAGTGCAGAGTTTGCATGTTCTCCTCGTGTCCGCTTGGGTTTTCCCTGGGTTCCCCGGTTTCCTCCCACCATCCAAACATGCTCTACATTATAGAATAAGCCTAAATCTTTTCTAATGTCTTACTCTCAGGAAGTTCAGCTTAGCCGCAGCAGCGGGGAGTTTCTGAGATCTACCTAAGCTCAATCTCCCATCACCTGAGAACGGGAGGAAGCCCTGGGCCCCAGGATCCTAAAGCTATGTCTAAATCATGGGCTAAGTGTGAATTCTTAAATTGTTTTTAGTAGCGTTGTTAAAAAGTCGTTAAAAACAAAACAGCAGTGTTTTGCACAAATAGTCTATACTATTATACTGATCATGTCGCCTTTGCTTTTGCCTCATAGCAATTCTATGTAAAAAAATATAATGTGTGCATGTATCTATTATATTTTCATTTTATGTCAAGCCTCCTGTGGACAGGTGTTGAGAATTAGCAAGTCTACTAAAACACTTAAACAAATGTATTTGGTGGTCCAGTGTAATTGTAATGTCCATGACAATCAATCAAACAAACAAACAAACAAATACTTATCTACTGTTTTGTTCAGAAACAAAACACACACAAACACACACAGGGGAAACTCTTTACAAAGACATTTAGCATTTGGATGTGCTATGATTTGTAATTTATGCAGCTTCTTGATGACAGCATGCTTGTTGCAGTCGTCACACGGGGATTGATTGCGAAGTCATTTGCATATTTGGTACCCACAAAACGTTAAGATTTTATCTAGTCAAAATCTGACACAGTGACTGGAACTAACAATAAAAATCAGGCAGTCTGAACGGGGCTTTAGTGCCAGCCTGTCATTGTCAATGCTATTAAAGCTAGTTATTACACTTTACACATTACCCCTTCTGGCCTTGGAGAATTTGCCTTGCCTATTGAAAAATGGCACCTCTCAGTGTGGCTACCCTAAGGTGATATTTACCTGCTGCATTGTGCTGATGGTAATTAATAAGCTCTGGGATATTGCTAAAGTTGTGCTTCTCCGCTAGATAGAACTGGCCTTCCGCAGTGAGCAGTATGTTGTAGTGTCTGCAGCTGCCAACACCCTCCCTGCAAGACCAGAAATGAAGTTCACACTTTACAATAAGCTTATTTAACATATCTGCTAACATGAACAATACCTGCATAGCATTTATTAATCATAGTTAATAGTTTAACATATAATAATGCATTAGTAAAATGCATGTTTATGCTTGTCAACATTAGCTAATGCATCGTGAGTTAACATGAACTAACAGTGATCAACTTTATCTCCATTAACTGACATTAACAAAGATGAATGAATACTTTTTGTTCATTGTCAATGTCTGGTCTTACTGTAAACTGATCCCCACATGATCAACTGCGATTCAAGTCAAAGTTGGCCTTACAAAGAGCATTTGAAACAGTCTCGTGACAATTTACACAGCGTGACTTTTCCTAGTTTTGCATGGAGAGATTTACATCTCTGCTCCGGCTGGGTCAGTTTTCCTCTTTCATTTTGATAAGTTAACTGTGAAACAAATGTGTAACTTGATCAAACTCACCCTCCGGCCTTGGTGAACACAGAAACAGTGTATTTCCCTGTGAATTTGCCAGAGTCTCTCACCAAGAAACCGCCGTCTTTATTCTATGTTGATTTTAGAAGAAAATATAGCACATTAAACACACATATATTGTCAATTAAAGTCAATTTTGGTTTAAGAATGGAAGGAGGTGCTCAATACCAGATATGTATCTACAAAGAGTTTAACTTCCTCCATATACAATATTCTAAATAACAATCTCCCAGCTTACCAAAGATCCTCACTATACACTCTAAAAAAAAAAGGTTCTTCAGTGGTTCTTCAGTAGTTCTTTACGGTATTTGAGGTGCTATTTAGCACTTTTACTGTGTAAATAACTTTTAAAGCACCATGAAGGTTCTTCAGTGGTTCTTCAGTGGTTCTTTAAGGTGGTTAAGGTGCTATATAGCACTTTAACTGTGTAAAGAACCTTTAAAGCAACATAAAGGTTTTTCAGTGGTTCTTTGGGGGGGGTTAAAGTGCTATATAGCACCACTACTACTGGTAAGCACTTGTTCTTAGAGCTAATTCTCATAACTCTTATGCCGGTTTTATTTGCGGAAAGGGTAAAGTAACATTATTAGCACCTTAAAATATAGGTGCTATATAGCACCATTTAAAAAAAGTACTATATAACACCTATTTTTTTAAGGTGCTGTATGGCACCAAAAAAGGTTCCCCCCTCGTTACGACCAAAGAACCAGTTTTGGTGCTATTTAGCACCTTTTTTTTTTTAGAGTGTAGCAAAAATGGGAATCAGACTTGGAATGTTCCTATACTGACAGTGATTGGAGTACTCTTTTAGAAGCATCACAAACTGTATTGGTATCCACTAAACACAGACAAATTTTATTTAATATTTTGCATAGAACATATTACACCCCCTATAGACTAAACAAACTTAATTCCAAAACCTCTGCCATGTATCAAAGGTGTAAGATATCTACTGGGACACTTCTTCATATGCTCTGGAGCTGCATATGCTTTGTCATTGCAACATCTTCTGAAATATTAAATAATCAAATTGTTCCAGATCCTAAATTTTGGATACTAGGATATACCAGTTCTCTCCAATTGACCTACCACAGCAACTATTTTATTTAGTTTGCAAGCACGGCAGCTAAAAAATGTATACTTCAAAAATGGAAATCTGAGAACCCCCCCTGAGAAAAAACACTGGATTAATGAGCTCATATCTTATAGTACTCCTGAGAAAATACTGTACTCTGTTAGACAAAAGCTCGCAGACTTTGATTATATTTGGGGCCCTTTTCTTGACACATTACCTCTGTTGGACTTTTGATTATTTTATTCAATTATTGTTAGTTTTCCTACTCTTTTTTTTTGTTGTTGTTGCTCTTACTTTCTCTTATTTATGTTAATGGTTTAATTCAATGTTTTATCATATATGTAAATGTAATCTATTTGTGCATCGTTTCTGGACATTATTGTTTTTATTTAATATTACCTTTTCAACTATCTTTATGTAACATCAAAATGATATGTTCTGACAAAATATGTGACAATTATACCTTGTAAGGATGGGGTTGGAGGGGTGGGTTGTTTTTTGTTTGTTTTTTTTCTCTCTTTTCGTTGTTATTATTTTTCTTTTGCTAACTGTTAAAAAAAGCTTTCTGATATTATTTGTATTCTTACATTACACACATTTTTATGTATATTGTCAGTAAACATACTTATAAAAAAAAGAATGGAAGGAGGGGCACAAAACGGGGGATGTATGTTTTCAATTCAAATCCCATTTCCTTATTTATTTGAATACATTTACAAAGATTGGCGGTATAAAACGCAGGAATATGAGGCAGATTAAACAGGTTTAATTTATATTTAAATATAAAAAGTAATTGAATTAAATGATGAACCATTTGTAATATCAATTACATTTATATAAGATATGCAAAGTATATCTCAGCAGCAAACTTAATATGTTGGTAAATGATATGAAAATGTCGATCATTACTTTAGTAATTGTCTTTCAAGCATAAACCACCTTTAGGATCATTTTCTGTGCAGCATAAATCCCTAACCATTAGACTATAACATCAACAGGTATTCTGTAACATATGCATACCTACCAACTCTCCTGTTTTTCCCGAAAGTCTCCTGTATCTCCCGCCACCCTCCAGTTTTGCTATTTCTCACAGAAAATTCCACCCTCCCATCAACCTCAGGGTCCTCAGCTTTTTGGTACAGTCTATAACACCCCCAGTTGCCAATTTTGGTGGAGTATCCGAAACATCACCGTGCCCCCCCTCTCCCCGGTCTCCCACAACTTCAGAGACAAATGTTGGCAGGTATGAAAATATAACAATGTAATAACAATAATAAAACAAGAAAATATAACTGTCTTGACCTAATACAGGGGGGGTTTAGAAGTCCCCAGAGGAAATTACTCACCTGGTTGTACCACGTTTAGATAATCATTACAATGTAAATGTTACAAATACATTAATAAAGCAGTCATGTTTTTGTGCCACCATGGCGCTTTACTCACTTCTGTTTTCAGTAAATTTTCAGCCTGACTGCGGTTGATGTTCTTGCAGTACCAACTTTGAGATTGAGAGAAAATTCAGTGATTAAAAACAGTTGGAAACGTTGCTGAACATGTTGCTGAATGTACAGTTGAAGTCAAAACTATGAGCCCTCCTGTTGAGTTTTTTTCCCCCAAGTATTTCCCAAATGAAGTTTAACAGAGCAAGGGATTTTTCCACAGCATTTATGAAAATTTTGTTTCTTCTGGAGAAAGTGTTAAGATTTTTTAAAAATCATCTTAAATGGGTGGTCCAGAGTGTATTTTTAAAGCTTGATTTATGTAGTGCAAAGCATTGTGTGCTCATGCTTCATTTGTCAAAAATCAGGTTATTTTTTCATATATCTTACTTTAATAATATACAGCTACTCAGCTAACATGAAAACGACTGGCATATTTCCTAGTTCCTCCAAAAGCCCGCCCTCAAGAGGCTCTGATTGGTCAGCTAACATAATGTGCTGAGATTCGTAGATCAGCTCCACGCCACCAGGAAGCGTCCTGCTATAACATTATAGCACATCTGACCATGCCCCTTCGCTGTGCAGGGTGTATGCTTGTAACCTGAAGGGTTTATGACATCAGTAACCAGGATGTATTTTTTGTAGTCCCCAAACTTCGTTTGCTGCAGGCTTTGCTAAGCTAACTGTGTAATAGTCAATGTCTTCCTTTGCATTGAACTTTGAGCGTCTTACATTAAGGACCAATCCCAATTCTATTTTTGTACCCCTACCCCTTCCCCTAAAACCGAGGGTTAAGGGGAAGGGCTTCAAAACTTACCCTTAAGAATTGGGACAGCACTTCAACACCTGCGCACGTCATCATATGTCATCGCGATCTCTTGCTTCATATGAGATCAGGTGATCACGACTGCTGTGGTTATTCCAGTTGGGTTATTTTTTGGTGTTTATCTTCAGGAAATCACTGAAGGCATATATTATGTTATCATAACGATCTAATATGGCAATAAGATCGGAACTGTACTGTGCATTTACTCCGTGGCCATACTCATCTATGTAAACACACGAAAACAACATTAACATTATAGCAGACACTGTAAAAAGCTCATTTTCACCCACTAGACATTACTGACAGGGTATTCGAGTGTCATCGTGTGTCAGAATGTTGTGGGACTGCTGTACTGGAGTTATGATTATGGATTATAGATCGCGAAATTTAGCGCTTTTTTGCGTTTTTATTGAAAAGCATGACGGTAAAACACGAACGCGGTTATGAATATATTAAAACATATGTTTGTTTGTCGTAAAAAATTCGTAATAATGACAAAAAATACACATTTGTGGATCTCCTTACTTCCGGGTTCAGCTATCCTGCCGTTGTGGCAGGTGCATTCTGGGAAATTTTCTTTCCCCTCCGTTTTAAGTGTGGTCTTGTAAAATCTTAGTTCGAAGGGGTGTATACCCCTTGCCCTTAGCCCTATGCCTTCAAGCTAAAGAGAATTGGGACACCACTACCCCTTGACGTGAACGCGCAAAACAAGGGGTAGGGGGAAGGATTGGAATTAGAATTGGGATTGGGCATAAGAGATGTTGTTTATGTCCACACAGCTACATTACACATCAACTAAAGTTTAAAATATGATATCATAGTGGACCAACCCTTTAAAGTCAATATTATTAGCTATATTTATACATATATATATATA
>CAIGQQ010038942.1:15155813-15166903 GCA_903798035.1 Danio albolineatus
ACCTAATAAGCGATATATATCTAACCTAATAAACCTGGTTAAGCCTTTAAATTGCACTTTAAAAAATTACTGTACATGCCAAATATATAAGTTCAAGAAGTTCAGTTATTAAAAATGAGTTATTAAAACTGTTATGATTAGAAATGTGTTGAAAAAAAATCCTCTTTCCGTTAAACAGATATTGGGGAAAATTTGAGTCATCCTCATTGGGGCTGATAATTCTGACTTCGACTGTATACTTACTCATATTTCTCCAGTCCATTCAAAGCCTGAGCGATGTAGTTACTCGGTATGTAGCCTTCCTTTCTGTAAAGGAGATCAATAACACTTTTCATATCAAAGAAAACACAGTACTGACTGCACAGCGAGTTCCACCTGACTACCTGACATCAATAGCCTGTAAAAGTTTCCCCAGATATGCAAATAATTCGACAAGAGTCCACATTTTTATCAAATACACCCTTCCATTAGGGTTTTTAGACAATTATTGATGTCTACAACTCATAGATTAAGCCAAACAAGTAATATATTTAATAATTATGCAGTCTCTTACCCGTATTTATCTTTAGCTTTAAACCAATTAGGATCAGAGATTTCCAAAAGTGTGTACTCCTCGTCCTTTCTCAGCTCTAAGTCATTGGTAGTCATTGGTGCGTATTCGTATTCGGCTATAACAGTCATGCCTACACTGAAGCTTGGAGGCATGGGTGGCTCGGGGGGCAAAGGCCTGGCTGGCTTTTCCTAAAACAGGAAAGTAACACAGATCGGTTCTCACAGGTAATTATGATGGCATGTATTGTCACTGACTATGGATTAGTAACTGACCTCCTGAGGTGTTGGTGGAAGAGGCTTCCTGGAATCACGGTTCTTAGATCCTCTTTTCAAAACACCTGTGGGAATGGTAAAACACACCAATGCTGTTTAATCCAATAAACTATTCATTATTACATTGTACTTATGCAATGCTGCCGTGTTGCATATAAATGGAAACTGATACTGAATATTTTTACAGGATTGTTCTTTTAGGGATACACGTATAAATGGATCTTATTGCCAAATGATGAAATCATTTCAACACATTTAAACTATTCAATTGGTAGGTTTCGGTCTTACATTTTTGACTCATGTGTCATTCCAAACCTATTTGACTTTCTTTTGTTCCTGCAGAATATATGACTTATTTATGAAAACTTTAATAAATGAGCAACACTGGTGTCTGACATTCATCTGATGGACGAAAAAAAAAAAAACATTTTACTTCGATTATTTTAAAGAAAAGTATTTGTTTAACAACTTTATTATTCATATAATAAAAATATGTTATTAAGTTTAAGTTTAACAACTCTATCAATCCTTCCAGGGCAGTAGCATCATGACACAACAAACAAATACAAACACACATGCAAACAAAAATTACTTAAAAACAATATTTGAAAAAACACATGCCAGCATGATTCATAATAAGTTCAGAAAATGACCCAGCCTTTAAGAGTTCACACTTAGCTGATGATTTAATATAAGCTTGTTTGGCATGCTGTCTCGGGAGAGAGCCCTGAGCTCAAGGGATCCTCGAGCCCAGCGCTCCATCCCGTTTGTAGAGCGAGAGGGGAGCTTGAGTTTAGGTAGATCTCAAACTTCCTGGTTGCGGTAGCTAAGGAAACACTTGAGGAGGAAGGGAGTTAGACTACTGCCTAAATTGCTTAATCTGTTATGAATAATGTATATCTTGGGAGGATGATGGGAGGAAACCGGAGGACCTGGGAGAAACCCACACGAACACGGGGAGAACATACAAACTTCGCACAGAAACACCCACCAGCCTGGCGAGGACCAGGGGTGGCAGTGTTCTTGATGTGTGGCAACATTGCTAACCACTGGGCCGCCGTGCCGCCCGAAATATGGAAAGGAGGAGAAGGGGGGGACTGAAAACGGTGGCCATTTTTAGTAATTGAGAAATCAGATGATCAGGAGATCATGATTAGTTAATGCGAGACCGGCTGTGGTAAATCATAAGCACATGATCCTCTCGATATTAGTTTATAAATAAACTTCACTTATTCTGAAAACGTACCTATCTATATTTCTGGAGAGCGCCAAATACGTCCCAGGAGGTACGTTTTTTTTGCAGTTTTTGTTTTCTCGAATCCAACAGAGCCCACTGTTTATGCTTTTTGAGATCTTAAATGTCTCTGGCGAGTGCCATTCGCACCTGCTCTTCTCGTGTAAATTCACCAGAGGCAGCTGTCGACTGACTGACCAATCGACTGACCCACCGTCCTCCATCTCTAAACCCAATCGATAGCGTTTTGAAAAGCAATCCAGAGAAAGAAAGGGTCTCATCAGATTTTTACCATGTTTTCAGATTTCATTATTTAATTGTTTATTTTATTTATTGGCTTTTGTTTGCTTTCTGGAGCTGTTCTTCGGCAGACTCAAACCCTGGTCAGCTCCTCTTTGCATCTCAAGTCCGGTGACGTATGCAATGAGCCACTCGGCAAACTGATAACAGCAGGAATGCCGTCAGCTGGTAAAAGGACCTGCGTCATTCCACCTCATAGTGTTCGTTTTAAAGACAAAATGCTGTCATATGTACTTCCCAGAAATCCCCAGAAATGTATATAGAGCTGCGTTTTCAGACTGAGCCTGTGTTGTAACCTGAATAATTCATTCATTTTCTTTTTTCAGCTTAGTCCCTTTATTAATCTGTGGCCGCCACAGCAGAATGACCTGCCAGCTTATCCAGCATATGTTTCACGCAGCGGATGCCCTTCCAGCTGCAACCCATCTCTGGGAAACATCCATACAAAATCATTCACACTCATACACTATGGACAATTTAGCCTACCCAATTCACCTGTACCACCTGTCTTTGGACTTGTGGGGGAAACCAGAGCACCTGGAGGAAACCCATGCAACCATGGGGAGAACATGCAAACACCACACAGAAATGCCAACTGGCCTAGCCGGGGCTCGAACCAGCGACCTTCTTGCTGTGAGGCGAACGTGCTACTCACTACGCCACCGTGGTGCCCCTGCAATCTAAATAATACTACAAATTTTTTTTTTTATTCTAACTTGCTAAAATCTAAGGTACAAAGCCTTATGGCTTCAGGAACTGCTGGACTCCACAGAGGAATACCAATAATCTTGGATTAAGAACTAACTAAGCTTTGAAATTTTTGGCTCTAATGGAAAGTGAGGAGTACCAGCATTAAAAAACTTTAATATATTCTCAATATAGGTTGTATAAAACATTCTCATCAAGGCGACACAGTGGCTCAGTGCCTCTCAGCAAGAAGGTCACTGGTTCAGGTCCCGGCTGGGTCAGTTGGCATTTCTTTGTGGAGTTTGCATGTTCTCCTCGTGTTTGCATGGCTTTGCTCGAGGTGCTCCAGTTTCCCCCCTGGTCCAAAGACATGCGGTACAGGTAATTTGAATAAACTAAATTGGCCATAGTGTATCAGTGTGTGTATGGATGCTTCCCAGTGCTGGTTTGTGGCTGGAAAGGCATCCGCTGTGTAAAACATATGCTGGATAAGTTGACGGTTCATTACGCTGTGGCAACCCCTCATGAAAAAAGGCACTTAGTCAAAGGAAAACGAATGAATAAATGAATGAAAAAGTTCTCAGCGTATTCTTTTGTACACAGAAAGAGTTCAATTACTAAGAACATTCTTTGATGCACTTTCATAGTAACAACCTTTGAGTTATGTTGGAACTTTATGTGGTATTAAAGATTGTACCAAGACACTTCTACTTCTGCACCTTGTCAACTTGTGTTATTTGAATGGATAAGATTCGATAAGAATGAAAATGACAGGTTTGTAATGAGATTTAAAACACGTCAAATAAGCTACACTGATTTAAGTTCTCCTGCAATGTTCCCTTGTGAGTTGACAAGTCGTAATTATCGGATGCATTCAAGAAGTTATTTTCATTATCAGAGGATGGCGTTCTATCTACTTTTAACATTACAAGAAAAATACAGCAGGGTTTGTTAAGAGCACATTGACATTGCATCAGTTGTTTCTGTCACTGACAGCCCACAAGAGTTGACTTCACACTCATGAATTCCGCCTTCTGGTCTATACTAAATAAGACAGAGGATATCATATATATATTCTATCATAGATCAGTGATTCTGCTGTGTTTCTATCTTAAACAACACCCCACCCAGAAACTCTGACTTTGTGGTGGAGTTTTATACACTGTTTAACAGTTCTATGCAGTATCGTCGCTACAAGTAGTGATGCTAACGATACTACATATCTCGGTAGCGTAATTTTCTAAATCAAATATCTTCTTAGTCAAATATCAAATATTTCTTTAGTCAAGCTTCCACACAAGCTATTTACCAATCGCGGATCAATAAGTGACGGCACCGACATTAACGGAGCCGTGAGGCCGGAGTCTAGCCGATGAAAGTAAATCCATATGATAGCAAGAACAACGATTTCTTCTTTCTGTTTTACGTGGTCGACAACAAACTTTTTTGGTACGTTACTGCTTCCTCTCGCTCTGATCGATGGCGTTGCCTACCAATTAGGCTACCACGGAAACTTGCTTGATGAAAAGATGACTGAGAGGAGTTATTTCTGAAGCAGCAATCCTTGTGACCATACCTTGAGAAGTACATGTTAAGATGCAATAACGTTAATTCTGATGCTGTGCTAATTTTTTTTAGTAATTTATTGTGTGCACTATTATAATGTTTTTGAACTACACTTTAGTAAAGTACTCAAATTAATTTGATGTGGTACTTTATTTTATATATATATATAATAAATATAATTGTTGTTATTTATATCAATCAGTTGTTGCACTTCAGCATAGTCTACAATCATATTTATAGTTTATTTTTTTTATTTAATTGCTTTCTTTAGAGGTTTACACCACAAGGAATGGTATATGAAGGTATAAAAATATGTGTAGCACAAAGTGTTACTATTTGAAAAGCTCAAAACCACACATATGACACATGAATTTCCTGCCACCCTTTTTTTTGCCATCAGATGATCAGAGGAAATCTTACTTTTGGGTGCTTTTTGTGCTGGACATACTCTGTTTTTGTATCTCTGACTGTTTTAAACTCATCACCCGTTACTTTGCGTTGTTCATCTGATTTGGGATTTTGAAGAAAGAAGGTTTCACTTCTGCTCCTAACAAAATATGTGTAGGATTTCTTCTTGCAATATATCAGCCCATTGAGGCATATTATTAAATGCATTAGCATTATGCTTTTATAAATATGTATTCATTGCTCTGGCAGAAAATTCAATGTGTGAACACCATTTAAAAACCAAACATGCTCATATCTCTGTGCGCTTTATTTTTTACAGACCTCCATTTTTGGTCTCCAGCACCCTGCATCCCATAGCCTGCTTGACCTCCTGAAGGCAACACTTCCACACGCCGTCTTCCCAAAAACAAGGGTGGTACTTCTGCATCAGGTCCTTGTTGAACCGCACCACTTCAAGACGAGGTACAGTACATTGGAAGTCATTTACATTGAATCAACACCAAGTTTTGCATAGGACTTAAATGCCGTGTTATGGCAAGCATTCGTCATTTTCACCTTATCTTTTATAATATAGTGCACATAAAGGTGGCTAGCCAATTTGAATGTACTTTGTGATAAAAAACAAAAGCATACAAACCATTTTTAAGTTCATGTATCCAGTGCTTTCGGATTTGATCTGACTTAGCAAATATATAAAGAGGGCCTTCATCATAGATAATCTGTGAAAGAGAAGAAACATGCATGACTATACAAATCAATTAACAATTTCCTGGGTGGCTAATAATTCAAGGGGGCTAATAATTCTGACTTCATCTGTATAGCCATATATCAGATTTCCATAAGGCGTGTTGCTCTTTATCCTAAAAAAGCACATTATTAGAAATTACATTAATCTTATGTGGTTCACAGTCAAGAATTCACATTTTGCATCTTCATTACACTGAAAACATGATATATATATATATATAGTTTATATATATTTATCAAATGCATTCCTTTAGTTTCTGGTTGTGTAGAATAAGATAATGCAGAATATGTGCTTTGTAAGTACTAATAAACAGCATAAATATTAATAATAGACAAGTAATAAGCTACTAGCTGATAGTGAGAATTGGCTATTGGTGCTTAAAGTATTGTGTTTAATTGGTTATCCTGTAATATTCTGATATTTGTAGTTAGGTGAATTAAGGTCAGTGCTTTTAGCAAATTATAGGAAATGGTCAGGAAATGTCGTACCGTCACTCCGCTGTTGAAAACGTGTACAAAGTTATATATGACTTTAGATCAGGAGTGCCCAAGCTTTTTCTTATGAAGGGCCAAAAAACAAACTTGATTGAAACTAGTGGGCCGAAGGTAAATATAGTTGCAATGGGTAATTCCCTAATTTATTTAATAATATTTCAAATTTACTATAAAACATTGCTTTCAGTCAACTAATACAGTATGATGTTTTAAAATATTTTATAATAAACTTATTACAGTAAAACAAAAACAATATAATTCTATTATAACATAATTAATTAAATCTATCATAACAGAATGGAGTTACACTAGTTTTGGCCTTGATTTGCTCGCCAATGCCTTCGGCATAGTCTTCTGTCGAGTCATTGTATTTACATTTTAAAAACAGATTCATTTACAACATTTAACTGAAACATTTAATTTCAGTTTGCTTTTTTGTAGTTCAGCAAGAGGTTTAAGTCAGATTAGACAGTGGGCCAAATATAAGTTTACGATGGGCCAATTGTGGCCTTCAGGCCCTACTTTCTATCTCTGCTATAGATTAATCAACTGTTGCATTTTAACAGTCTACAATTACTAAAGGTTTCCTCTTTCTTACCAACCTTGATATTAATTGTTTCTTTTTAATGTTTTTATTGATTTCTTCTAAGTTTTTTATCACAAGAAATGGAACATATGAAGGTATAAAAATATAAGTAGCTTAAAGTGTTACTATTTGAGAAGCTCAAAACCACACATATGACACATGAATTTCCTGCCACCCTTTTTTTTGCCATCAGATGATGAATATCGTACTTTTGGAGCTTTTTTGTGCCGAACATACTCTGTTTTTATATCTCTGACTCATCACCTGTTAATTCACGGTGTTCATCTGATTTGGGATTTTGAAGAAAACAGGTTTCACTTCTGTTACATACGTGTAGGATTTCTTCTTGCAATATATCAGCCCAGTGATGCATATTATTAATCCTAACCTGCAGGATCTATTACTAGAAACCTAGATCAGATTCCCCATTTAAAAACTTTTAAGACATGATGATTAATATTTATGTGGGAAGTGGAAGTGACATGATTACACTAAATACCCACAGAACGCAACATAAAAATGTCGTAAGACTGCTTTGAAGTGTGTGTGTGTGTGTGTGTGTGTGTGGTTTTGAGCTTCTTTTATTTTGGCGGACACCCACCTGAAATGGGTAGATGCGGTCAGGAGGTGCACTGTCTTCTGGTAAAACAACCTCCACACATCTGATCTTTTCAATGTCCACGTAACCTTTCAGGCTTTTCCTTTTCTAAACAGACAATAGCAGGATTGTGTTATCAAATATTGTGTCACAGAATACTGGAAGCAGTGGTTTCGAATAGTGGCATCTTTAATTCCAAATCGAAGCATCTACAGATGTCACAAGTACTCAAATCGACTTCTGAAAAAATGAACCCTTTATTCTGACTGTTAAATTCAATAGCTGATCTGAGCACCATTTTGGTAGGAAAGGACTAGAGTTTAAAGGTAGGGTTTGAAGCTCTCCTAACATCTCCAATGCACATATTAATATAAGTGGCCTAAATGTTTTTATACTATTGTCTGTCGAAGTCGTAGGAACAAATCAACTATGTAAAACTTCTATGCACCCTTGCAATATTTGAAATCACCCTTTATGGTGCTTTGGGATTATTAAATAATAATATAGCCCGAGGGCAGCATGGTGGCTCAGTGGTTAGCACTGTTGCCTCACAGCAAAAAAAAGTCACTGGTTCGAGTCTAGGATTGGTCAGTTAGCATTTCTGTTTGGAGTTTGCAAGTTCTCCCCATGTTTGTGTGAGTTTCCTTAGGGTGCTCCGGTTTCCCTCACAGTCCAAAGACATACGCTATAGGTGAATTGAACTAGTTAAATTGGCCGTGGTGTGACTGAGTGTATTAGTGTTTCCCAGTACTGAGTTGCTGCTGGAAGGGCATCCGCTGCATAAAACATTTGCCGGAATAGTTGGTGGTTCATTCCGCTGTGGCGACCGCTGATAAATAATAGACTAAGATGAAGGAATATGAACGAATGAATAAACGACTACCTAAAAATCAAGAGTTCTTTTGTAAACATCTACTGTTACGCTTAAAAACAATCATGTCAAATATATACATACCGCTTTTTCAGCGTCATAGTCATAGTAGGAGATCTTATCATGTGTGAGTACAAACAGCCTTTCTTTAAAGTTTAAAGGTGAGGTCTTCTTCTTCTGCTGGGAGCGTTTTATGAAAACCTCCTCCAGAACGCTGTCCGCCATGTTTATTTCAATCTGTAACAACAACAACAACAGCTTACTGTTATGTTTGGCCATACTAGTTAAATAGTGATGATAATAATTGTGGAACCAAGATCGCTACTTGCTATACACTTTTTACACACACATACACTTATTTAACAACACACTTTACATGCCAATTTGCACATAACAGCTGCACATATAACGTTGTATATAGTAATACACCTGTACATACACTTGTCAATTTGTATATTTGCATTTAACACTTCTATTTTTTGAATATATTTATTATCTGTTTTTTGTCCTGTCTCTGTAATTCTGTTGCACTGTAGAAGCTCTGTCACGAAAACAAATTCCTCGTATGTGTGAACATACCTGGCAATAAAGCTCTTTCTGATTCTGATTCTCTTTCATGGTTTTGTTAGTTTAATGTGTAATTCCTCTTCATGTTTATAAAGATAATAGTATAGAAATGGGTTTAACACACTGTTTTTTTTTTACCATGTACTAGAGTAGAGTTTATGCCCTCTTGGAAGTTTGTATTATTTTTTGTATTATAATGTCAAGTCAGGTGTGTTCAAGTCTTTTTTGTTGGACCAAGATGTTTTCTTTAAAACTGTTCATCTACAAAACACTTAACAATTAATGTGCAGCAGTGATTTTTATGACTGGATTGTCATATATTCTATCAGAATTGCACAAAAATATCATATTTTGTTGGTGCAGCTTGAATAAATTTATTGTAAATGTTAAAATTTTTCAGTTTTTTTTTACCATCCGTTTAAATGTTTTATTCATTGTGTTGAACATGTTTTCTTTGACATGACCTCTCCTCAGAAACTTCGGCCTTAAAGAAAACCCATCGATGGTCATGTTCTCAAATGGTAATTTTACGGTAATGCATATGGGATGATTGCAAATTGGATCAAGAGTTTACTGAAAGCGTAAACACTTCAAGCAGGGTCAAAGTATTCATGGACATGAAGCTTAGACCAAAATGAATTGTACAGTGAAGATTGCTGTATGTAGAGTTATTTTTTTATTTGATTATTCGATTTGTTAGACCCCCAGAATTTTTTTTTTAAACAAAACAAAGCACGCTTTATTTCGTGTGAATCTTTGTTCTTTTGTTTATATCTTTGCTTGTAATTTATGTATTATATTTGATATAAAAAGCATTCCTCTACAAATTCACCCCAATTATTCACTCCTTTATTCATTTTCAGCTTAGTCCCTTTATTAATCTGGGGTCGCCACAGCAGAATGAACCACCAACTTATCCCTTCCAGATGCAAACCCAGCACTAGGAATCATCAATACACACTCATTCACACACATACACAACAGACATTTTTAGCTTACCCAATTCACCTATACTACATGTCTTTGGACCAGAGCACCAAGAGGAAACCCACGCGAACACGAGGAGTACATGCAGACTCCACACACACACACTGCCAACTGACCCAGCCGAGGCTCGAACCAGCGACCTTCTTGCTGTGAGGCGATCGTGCTACTCACTGCGCCACCATGACACCCTCACCCCATTTATTCTAAAACATTTTTCAAAACCAAATCTGGTGAAAATGTTTTGTATTACAAAACATGTTGTAGAAAAAACTAATTTATTACAGTATGTAAATATCTTGCATCCCTACGGCATGACTCCAGTCAGGTACTCTGGCACCTCAAATATTTAAAGGCACAATTCACTCAAAAATGAAAATATCCTCATAATTTACTCTCACACAAGTGGTTCTAAATGTTTATGAGTTTCTTTCTTCTCTCGAACACAAGGTATTCTGAATGATGCTGGGAAAAAAGCAGCCTTTAGCATTTAAAGCAGTGGTCTCAAACTCAATTCCTGAAGGGCCACAGCTCTGCACTGTTTAGCTCCAACCATCTCCAACTCACACCTGCTAAACAGTCTCTAGTAGTCTTGAACACCTTGATTAGTTGGATCAGCTGTGCTTAATTAATGTTAGAGTAAAACTGTGCAGAGTTGCGGCCCTCCGGGAATCGAGTTTGAGACCTATGGTTTAAAGCAAGAAATAATACTAGATAGCAATGGCTGTTTTTATCCAACATTCTTCAAATATCTTGTTTTGTGTTCAACAGAAGTCAAGTCAAGTCAAGGTGTGTAAAAGATGACAGAATTTTCATTTTTGGGTGAACTATCCCTTTAAATTCAGGTATTTCGGAATGTAAAGTGTGAAACGACAGTTAGTAAATACCCACGATTAATCGTTAAATCGGTAAATAGTGAGCAGTGTGAAATATATATTTCAGGGTTCAGTTTAGAGGCTTAACTACACTGTAAAAAACCCTACATATTCGCAGTTTTCTGTATTTTTGATTTATGTTTTTATTTCTCCCCATTTATTTATGCTTTTGTCTTGCATTATGGTCCCTTGATCTTTCTTGCAACAACTTTTAACCTTGAAAAGTTTGAAAAAGTGACTTTTTATTAACATTTTTAGTTAGTAAGTAATATACTGTCTGGGTTGAGGTTGTGTATTACGCTTCAAAAATCTTGTAATAAACTGCTAGTACATTTTTACAGACATAT
>CAIGQQ010038942.1:15167303-15180628 GCA_903798035.1 Danio albolineatus
ATATATATATATATATATATATAATTTCTTATGCATTATATTATTTTAAACTACTAAAATGTTAATAAAAGTCACTTTCTTAAACTGCAGTTTAATTTTCAACATCATAGGTCAACCGTGCAGAGATCAGGGTCCCATACTGCAATTCACAACCATAAGTAAACAAAAAACACTTGTAACCAGAAACACTTTACAGTAAAGTTGTATTAGTTAATGTATTCACCAAAATGTATTTTAATGTATTTACAAACGATGAACATTCACATCATTTATTCGTCTTTATTAATATTAATTGTTCATCAATGTAAGTTCATTGTTAGTTACAGTGCATTAACTAATGATAACAAGCAAGAATTTGGATTTTAATATTACATTAGTAAATGTTTTGCTCGTTATTAGTTCATGTTAGTAAACACATCAAAGGCACCTAAGATGAAAATCAACTTTTGTAAGCTGTTTGGACAGAACTGTGTGTCCACAGTCATATTGGAGTCATATAATCACAACAAGTCTCTTTTTAAAAATGTACTGACGTTAAAATAGGACCCAGATTCCAGTGACTTTGAGGCCCACCACAATGTGATGTAGGAGTGCGGTTTTCCCCACCCACCGAATTGATTGACAGGTGCCCTGTCTCTATAATAACAAGTATACACATGTCCACAGAATTTTTTTTGCAGAGAAACTGGGATAAAAACCAGCCTGATCTCACCAGAAAGCATACGTATTTTACGTTTTGTCAGTTTAGTGGCTAATTCAGACAAATTAGTACGAGGTCAGTCGTACTAAAATGTACAATTTTAAAAATGAGGCGTGGCACCCAACCCCACCCCTTAACCCAACCATCATTGGGTGATGAGCAAATCATACTAAATTGTACGAATTAATTTGTACGAATTCATATGAATTAACCACTGAATTAAAAAGTCACGAATTGCCACGAGATTGCTTTGATTAAAACATGCTACAACTCTCTGTGTGTAATAAAGAGAGTAAAATCACTATGTAATTCTTAACCACCATAATCATCACAGCCGCATAGTGTCAGTAAACACGCACATGTGTATGAGTGTGGACTGCAAACTGCATTTGTGCGGGACTCATCATTTCATAAAGGCTTGAATATATTCCACCACTAATACATCAAATAAACTTACTTAGTATTTTGGACTATTTTGGACTTAGTATTTTTGTGACTTTATTTCAGCTTTATCCATGTATGTATCTATCACTGACGGCTGTTTATCTGACGTAACGTATGAGAAGCAGCTCATTTGGATTTAAAGCAGCAGGCTACAAAAACAGCGATACTGTATTCAGACACCAAATTGGGCAGATTGGTCACAATAATAAATAATGTGATGGGTATTTTGAGCTGAAACTTTACAGACACATTTCGGAGACACCAAAGGCTTGTCTTACATCTTGTTAAAGGGGTAAAATAGGTGCCCTTTTTAACCAATGAGAACAAGCAGGAATTTGGATTTTGCATTAGTAAATGTTTCACTCATTATTAGTTCATGTTAGTAAATGAACTTAATAAGTAAATAGTAGTTAGTACATTGACTAACATTAACTAATGAAGAATGACCAAGTAACCTGTTCATAGGAGTTAATTATTAAATTTGACACGTCGACCAAAAGTAGGCTGTGTGGTTTGACTTGTGTGTGAGTTGTACTTCACACTATTCTGACAATAGTAAATAGACCTTTCTGTGAAATTTCGCTAATGTAAACTAAGGAACAGACACCCTTCACATAGTCCAACCTCTCTTCTTTTAAGAGAAACATTCTGAGAAGTCAGTATGTGATTACAGCATTATGCAAGTTTCCCACAGGCCTGCACAAGCGATTCGGCTGGTCTAAAGATGGACGCAGGCAGATTGGAAATGGTTTGCATGATCACTCCTGTCAGTGTCAATGAGATCCTTTGTTGCCAATGTTTCCTCCTGTAGATCATCCGTTTCCTTTGAACACTTCTTCCTGCTCTGCTCTAAGCTGTAAACCCACAATCACACTTTTGTGAGAACTTTTCACTGCATATCAGCATCTCGCCACGTTCTCATCACTATCTGCAAACCAAAAGTCAACGTTCACATCCTTCCCTCCTAAACGCCTGTGCTTTAGTTTAACGCAACAGCAAGAGGTCTCAGAAATGGTATTCTTGTGCAGCGCAGATAATTTCAGTCTGTAAACAAGTAAAGACCTTCTCTCCATATTTAAAATAAAAATGTCATGCTTTTTCATGCTTTCAGACACATTTCATTTCATTTTAAGACAACACAAGACCACTGTTTGAACTGACGAAAACTGAAAGAATTGGAAAAACCTAGACTTTTCATTCACAACAATTTAAAGCATGTTATTCTGTTATTTTGACTAAATTGTCATTTTCTTTCTTTCTATCTTTCTTTCTTTTTCTTGTCTTTTTTAAAATAGCTCTAATGGTGCTTTCACACTTGGTTCAATTGCCTGGACTGTACCCAAGTTTGATTGTCCCCCTTGCCACCTTCTCAGTTGGTTTGTGTTCACACTGTCTTTTTTCCTTCTGAACCCTGGTACATTGCGTCATCAAGCTGCTGTTTTGTGTACGGCTGTTGCCAGGTGACAGACACGAAAGCAAAGCGCCAAAATGGAAAGACGTCCGCACTCCGCACATCGCGGTCGTTTCGCTTTTACTAAACCTTTTGGTTTTGGACATACAGAAAGCGACTCGCGTCTATCTGTCGCAAAAATAATATAAACGTTCAGAACATCACGCAATGTCTGCAGAAGCTGTTTTTGTAAGAGACAAGCAGACATTATCACTGTTTGAAATGGGTCAGTCCTGCTTGTCGTCAAGGTAGGTGACATACACAGACACACACACACACACACACACACACGAATGAACGTTATGAAAACTAAAGTTTGTTGTACAGTTGGCGGTTCACTTCCAGCTTTTGGTATGATTGCATTCATATTACAAGTGAACCGTACCAGAGTTCACATGAACCGTACCCCAGACCACCTCTTTCAGGTGGACTCGGGTACGGTTCACAGGTCCGCACCCGAGTTCAGAAAACACGTTCACACTAGCTAAACGTACCGTACTATGACGTCAAACGAACCCGGCTGCGGACCAAAAGTGCTAGTGTGAAAGTTTTTATATTTCGTATTTTATTGTGTATGGCCATACACCCAAAGCGCTTCACAATCACGAGAGGGTCTCTCCACACCACCACCAGTGTGCAGCATCCACTTGGATAATGCGATGGCACACACCAGCTATAGGGGGAGTGGAGAGACAGTGATAGAGCCAAGTCTGTGGATGGGGATAATTGAAAGGCCATGATGGGTAAGAACTGATGGAGGAAATTTGGCCAGTACACTGGTGTTACACCCCATACTCTTTATGAGAAGTGCCCTGGGATACTTAATGACCACAGAGAATCAAGACCTCTGTTTAATGTGTCATCCAAAAGACAGCGCCCACTGAAGTGTAGTGTCCCCTTCACTATCATGGGGCATTAGGATGCTGAATATTAGCGCAAGTTGAGCACCCCATTGTGCCCTCACTAACACCACTTCCAACAGCAACCTAGTTTTCCCATGTGGTCACCCATCCAGGTAAGGACCAGGCTCAGCCCTGCTTAGCTTCAGTGAGTAACTAGTCTTGAGTTTGCAAGGCTGTGCGGTAAATATTGCGATATGAATATGTTTCACAAGATGGTTTGAAGAGCACTGTTTGACAGTTATCTGTGAAGTCTAACAGTATTTAGGTACAGAAATTGAATAAATCACAATGCAAAATAATGCTTTTTTTTCTTTGCTTTGTCCTGTTTCTATTCAGAATATCTAAAATTCTTAGATCAAATAAAAATATTGTTTTATTTTCACCTTCAGAAGAAATAAATCCAAATTAAGAGTTTATTTTTTCTGAAGACAAGCTAAATGATCTGCCAATGAGGTATGTAAAAGAATAATATTTTTGCTTTGAAATGTAAACAAGACAAAAATTGTAAGAAAAACCCTTTTTCCAATGTGAACAATTAAACACAATGTGTTACACCTCCAAACATTTGCTGCGTCCCAAATGACACACTATACACTATGCACTTATGCACTTACACACTCAACAGCATAGTATATGTATGTAGTGCTGTCCCAAATGAAACACTAATGGCTTTTTTACTAAGTGGAAGTTCAAACCATTTCCCCAATAACGTTTGACGGTTGCCAAATAAATGCCAAATAAATAAAGTTAAAGTTAAAAATAAAGTTGGTTAAAAAAAAGTTATCCAACATGTGCACTTGATAGCTCCGCCCCTTCCACTACGTATGCAAAGCTGCGGTCGTTGAGTGCGTGAAGTGTCCATCATTACACACTTTATATTACCGGTGGAATGAGTGAATCATCTGGGTAATTAAAGTGCACTTATTATTATTAGAGTTTTCAGTGTGAACGCACTACTTACACTATTTATACATCAAAATGGCGTAGAATAGTGCACAAGTATGCGGTTTGGGACGCAGCTAGTGTCATTTTTTGTGCCTGAATGTTTTAAACTCTCGTGAAATGCTCAGTCACAGGCCTTAAAAACATGCAAATGATAAACTTTCACTCTATTATGGTTAAACTTAGCTGGTGACTCTGCAAATCACGTGTTCTGTAGTTGAAACTACACAATTAAAACATATGCTGGATAAGTTGGCGGTTCATTCCACTGTGGCGACCCCGGCTTATTAAAGGGTCTAAGTCGAAAAGAAAATGATTGAATGAATGAATGAGTAAATGATAATTTGCCCCTCCAAGTAAAGTCATAACATATAGATACATTAACAGGTCATGAGTTTATGTTAGTTACACTTAACAAAAAATTAAGGTAGCCATTATTCACACACGCTATAAAAAATGCTGCTTCCACACAATTCATTCATGTTGTCCGAACACAAATGTCTTAAGTTATCTTAATTGTTTTTACAAATTTAAGTGCATTGAAGGGTGACACGGTGGCGCAGTAGGTAGTGCTGTCCGTTAAGGCGACAGCACTACCTACTGCGCCACTGCATTGCCAACATCATTAACTCATTCTTAACTAAATGTCAAAATTAAGAGTTTTTTTCTTAAAACAAGCTAAATTATCTGCCAATATGGGCTGCATAAAAGAATCATACTTTTGCTTTAAATGTAAATATTTGGACTAGAAACAAGACAAAAATTTTGAGTAAGAATTTTTTTTTCCCCGTATGAATAATTAAATACAACTTTTACACCTCCAACATCATCATTTTCTGTGCCCGAATGTTTTAAACTCTCATGATATGCTCAGTCACAGTCCTTAAAATCATGCGAGTGATAAACTTTCACCCTATCATGGTCAAACTCAGCAGTGACTCTGCAAATCGCATGCGTTCTGCAGTTCCTGGTCAACTATAATTCAGACTCTTGCAATTGCAGATGCGTACATTGCGTAATCGATGCTGAAACAATGTATTGTGCAGCCCTAAGCCTTCGTTTTTGGTAAAGAGTTTAAACATTACATAACATAGATAAGAATGAATATATTGTAAGGAAAAAAAAGCATTTGTTCAAAAATGTAATGACCTTTGTTCATGAACACAGCATTTAGGTTTACACCGCAGTTTCTAACCTCATGAATGTCCACACGTTAACATTAGACAATCTTTTAATCCTAAAATTTCTTCTAGCAAGTCGACAATATGCGTTTTACACCTTAAACCCACATAAAGCATCAGGCCTTCTTTGATATTACGTTGGTTAAATTGCAAAGATTAAATTATGTAAATGACTATATATTATTAATGTTTAAAATAATCTAGCCAACGCTGCTGATATGATGTTAAAATATAAATAAATACATTTTTGCGACAATTAACAAACTTACTTCTCTTAGACCTGCAAGCAGAAAGCATTTAATCCTATCTAGTCATGTGACAATATCTCAATAGTGACAGCTGGGATTAAACAAGATATTTCATATATTCTGATTAAAGTGCCTTTCAGTCCATAGAGTTACCTGTGTCTCAGTGTCCTTTCAAGTGCTGTTCCTCATTACTCGCAGTGCCTCTGCAATAAGCTTCTCTCACAAAGCACTTTAATGCTGAGTCGTCTGTGGTAGAGAAACTGAACATCCTATTTTAAACACCATGCGAGCATTTCCTGGTTTCTTTTTTGCCACCAACATCGCTTTTTAACACCTTCAAATATGTCATCAAAACGTTTTGTAGTCTGTTTGACACTTGACCACCACTTTATATTCGATCTGACACTCGACATTAATAGTTGGCTTCGATAAAGACTGCATTCTTGTATTAAACACGCTTTAGAGTTGCATGATATGGTGTGGGTTTTTATAATAGTTTGACATGTCGGGGTCGCAGTGCTCGTGTGTTGATTTTAACGGCCTTGTTTACTATTTGAACTCCACAGCTTTTATAAAGGGCAATGACTTGTGAGACTTGACACAAGGAAGTTGCATCAATGTTGCTCTGTGATACAGAGGAAGGGGAAACACAGTTTGTATCAGCATCAGTAAGCAGTGCGAGTCAGATAATTACTGTTAAGCTTGTCTCTGTTTCACATCAGTGTTTTTTTTTCTTCTTTTTCTAAGCAGATGTTGCACAAAAGTTCCCAGTAACTATTTCGTTGATTTCACCTGTACTTCTCAAGAAGATCATAATTATTATAAAGCATAGTGGCAGGGCAAATAGAGCTAAAATGCTATGAAAAAGTGCATGTTTATGATACATGGTAACATAGTCATTGAGGGTAGAGGTTTTAATACTCACTTATTTGACTCTCTTTTCATTGAAAATAGTGTTAATGGGATATAATTTAAATTCTGTCAAAATCTACTCCACTTGGGTAATGCTTTGCAATAACAGTACATGAAGAATGATGTACTAATATGTACAACCTAGGCTTTTATTGATATGTACCCCTGAATACATTTCTGGAGAGCGAGAAATACGTTCCAAAAGGTACTTTTTTTTGCAGTTTTTGTTTCATGAATCCGCTGTGAGGCCGCTGTGTGCGCTTTTTCAGATCTCAAATTTATCTCGCGATTGCCATTCATGCATGCTCTTCTCGCGTAAAACCACTAGAGGCTGCTTTGTATGCCTTTTGAGACCTCAAATTTCTCTCGCGATTGCCATTCGTGCATGCTCTTCTCGCGTAAGACCACTAGAGGCCGCTGTGTATGCTTTTTCAGATCTCAAATTTCTCTCGCAATTGCCATTCGTGCATGCTCTTCTCGCGTAAATCCACCAGAGGCCGCTGTCGACTGATTCACTGATGGAAACCCCACCCATCCCCTTCCCTAAACCTAACTGATAGTGTGTTCAGAAGTACCGATTGACCCGCCCACCACCTTCACCTAAGCCCAACCGACAGTGTTTTCTAAAGCAATCCAGAAAAAGAAAAGCCCTCGCCTGATATTTACCCCATTTTCAGATCTTACCACATTCTCACTTGTTATTTACTTGTTTATTTAATTTGTTTTTATTTTACAGGCCTTCTGGAATCGTCCTTCCTTCTTTTGAGGTCAACTCCTCTCTCTAGAGCAGGGATCACCAATCTCGGTCCTGGAGGTCCGGTGTCCTGCAGGGTTTAGCTCCAACTTGTCTCAAAACACCTGCCTGAATGTTTCAAGTATACCTAGTGAGAGCTTGATTAGCTTGTTCAGGTGTGTTTGATTAGGGTTGGAGCTAAAATCTGCAGGACACCGGACCTCCAGGAACAAGTTTGGTGATCCTTGCTCTAGAGCCACTGGACAAACTGGTAACAGTGGAAAAGCCGTCCTCACGGAGGTAAGCAGTCAGTTGGTAGTGCAAAAAACAAAAACAAAACTAAGCCATACATATCTCTGGCTACATAATTCACGATCTCCTGAAATGTATACGGGGTACGTTTTCACAATGAGCCTGGGTTGAATATGTAAATTAAAAGTTACTTCATTATGAATTAAAGATGAGTTAAGGTGCTAATCATGAGCTAACTTTAACTATATGAGTTCATGCACTCAAAACATGACTTTTGCTGCTTGTTTAAACTACTTACTTAAAATGAACACTGTAGTTTAGATCACAATTCATGGTATTAGCAAACCATTAACTAACACTATTACAGTAGCTTAATAAACTACTAATTCGCTGTTTATATATAGTTAGTAAGGTAGAAGCTGGGTTTAGGTTATATTAGGAATGCTGAATGAGACTATATACTTTATAACTACTAATAAAGAGTTAATATCCAATTAATAGGCAGATAATAAGCAAGTAGTTAATAGCATGAATTGTGACCTAAACTAAAATGTTACCAAAATTAGTTTAAGCTAAAGTTTAAGCTAACTAAATAGATTTGTTTGGACAGCATGAGTGAATTGTGTGGAATCCAGCATTTTTACAGTGTGAATGTTATGTGTGAATAATGGCTACCTTAATTGTTGTTAAATGTAAACTCATGACCTGTTAATGTAACTTTATGTCATCGCTTTACTTGGAGGGGAACATTATCATGAAGTCATTCTTAACAACTGATGAGCTCATGTGTTTAAATGTGTTTACGTCCATCTCGTGTGTGTTTACACTAAAAACAATAGAAAAGTGTCCTGTATACATCAAAATGAACAGTATAAGGACGGGAATTTGTGAGTAGTTAAGAATGAGTTATTGATAAGGTGTCCATTCAAGTAAAGCGATGACATAAAGATAGGCTAACATGTCATGAGCTCATCTTAGTTAAATTTAGCTAAAAATAATGTGTAAACTAGTACATTAATTAACAAACATTAAATAACAGTTTACATATTAGTACATATTGGTGTTACCTCTACATGTTACAAACATTAATTTTGTTAAACACAAAGAAAGAAAAATCATATTGACTTCCATATTATGTCAATAGCTATGTTTAAATGCGAATTAAACTTATGCTCAGAACTGGAAAATTGCATAAAACATTTGCAAATAATGCACCATTTCCATCTAATTAGTCAAAGAAAACATAACCATCGCTTTCTCATAAAGTGGCACTATATATAAAAAAGGAAAAAAGTGAAATGCTGTGGTTGAGTCTTTTATCTTGTATAAGAAATGACTTTCATCTCAGAAGATGCAACGCAATGAACACTTGCTGGCTTTTAGAGGTGTGAGATGCTCTTTGAGAGCACAGACACTCAATGCCTTTCTGGGAGGTAATAATACTGAACCACTTTGATGACAGACTTTGGCTAAGGCATTTTAGAATGAGCAAAATAACATTTTAGATGCGGTCGGTCAGCTGGTTTGTCCATTAATGCTCTTATCGTGCCTATTTTTTTGTCACATGATCTGTAAAAACACATCACTTTTTTGAAGTGCATGCTGTAATTTGTGCGGTAAATGCATTTCCATTGTAGTTTATGCCTGTTTGTTTATACTACTCAGTTGTGTGTGTGTTTTTTGTATATGCATATTGTCATTTCTATTATGCGTTTTTTTATGTGATATTCCAAATGTGCATAAAAATAGGTGGATGGAAACTTGGCTGATGGCTGTTGATTTTTGGGTGAACTAGCCCTTTAACAGCAGAAACCTTCTGGAGTGTCCTGTGTCAGCAAGGTTCCTGAATGATAGATATGTTTGCAAGTATTACTCATGTTTGGTGGGAGGGAACTGGCAAAAGCCACATTAAACCACAAGTTATCTTCACCTCAGTGGTTCCTTACCAATGCTTCACAGTTTACGTGTTCATTTGGTAACGTAATTTAAAAATTAACAGCACAAGCCACATTATCAGCTGAGCTTTGCCAGTTGCCTTCAGAACTGACTTAATTCTTCACATCATAAATTTGAAAAAGGAGATTTTGGTCTAAATTGACCTGAGAGATCACACAGTTTCCAAAGATTTGTTGGCTGCACTTCAAGGATGTGATTCACCTTTTCCAGCACATCTCAGAGGTGCACTGGTGGATTGATATCTGGTGTTGTGTTAAACAACAACAACAAAAAACAGTTTAGGAGGATTTAAGCTTTGTGAAATGATACATTATTCTTCTGGAAGTAGACTATGGTAAAGTAATGTTAATTTTAATACTGGTCACTTCATAATTATAAGTTTGTAAAAAGGTTAAGTGTAAATGCCCTCTGAAACACATTTGCGACATATAAATATGTAGTTCTGACAGGAGCCTGCCTTCTGTGTTTGGAACTGGAACAGACATGAAGTACTGTACAAAGCCTGCTATAGCTTACTGTATGTGTGAAATAATTTGTATACCAAATAATATCTGTAGCTTACATTTCTGTAAAAAATAATAATATTTAAATAAAATGCAGTGTTTCTGACACTTGGTGGATGTAATAGCTAAATTTGCATATAGCAGGGGATATGAAGATTGGATTTAGATCCATGTAGCATTAGCAAATGTAAATGGAACTATTTAACAAATCAGACAGCTATCCGATCAGAGAAAACACATGAAGTGATCAGGTGAAAACAGGCCCAGAGAGATGGACATGATCAGCAACATTACTCAGGTAAGCTTTGGGGTTTAAAAAATGCTTAGTGGGTACTAAAAGGTCAAAAAAGTGACAAGAAAATATATCCCCAATGGGATTACACAACTACCAACATGAACTATTGATACAACACAGGATAGAGCCATGCTTTTGCGTTGTTTACATCAAATTCCGACCCCATCTGAGAATTGCAGCAAAAATGAAGACTATCTGACCAGTCAGTCCTTCTTCTAATAGTTTATTGTCCAATTATAACCTCAGTTCTATATACAGGAGGTGTGCTCATATTCAAGTTTGGATGTATTCAGAGATGCTTCCGCTGTTGTAACAAGAGGTCATTTGAGCTGCAGTTGCCTTCAGCTTAAACCAGTCTGGTCATTCTATGACCTCTGCCATCAACAAAGCATTTACACCCATAGAACAGCTACTAACTGAATATTTACTCTTTTGATGCTTTAGAGATGCTTCTGCGTGAAAACCCCAGCTCATCTGACTTTATTGAAATATCCAGACCAGGCCATTTGGCATCAACAATCATGGCACATTCAAACTCCTCTAATTGCCTGTCTTTTCCAAATCTGATTCTTGAATTCCAGCAGATCATCTTGACAACATCTACATTGACAAACATCGAGTTGCCCAATGCATTTTTTATTTGTTTTAATAGGCAGATGTACCTAATAAAGTGGCAGTGACGGTATTTAAAGTGTTTTATATTATTTGAATTGTTTATTTGAAGATTTCTGAATAGTGTAACAAAGGAATCTTTTGTTTGACAGCTAAATGAATCAAATTAGAATATGACCTTAAGTGTTATTCACTGGAATTGGAATTTGCATCTGAGTGCATCACAGATATCCACCAAATGGACTCTTTTCATTATGTGATGTGCAAATGCAAAGCATAGGTGTGAGATATTTCTGATTGTATCTTGTCATGCATTTAGCCAGACTAGGAGGAGTGCGAACATTTGTTTAAATGTGCAAAAACAACATTATAACCTCTATAATCACCAAAACATCATTCATTCATTTTCTTTTCGGCTTAGTCCCTTTATTAATCCGGGGTCGCCACAGCGGAATGAACCGCCAACTTATCCGGCATTTGTTTTACGCAGCGGATGCCCTTCCAGCCACAACCCATCTCTGGGAAAACCAAAACATCAATGTATAATAATTATAAATTAATATGGGTTTTTAAAAAACAGTTCAAGAACATTTACATTTACGTTTCATCTTTGTTAAAACACTTGCACATTGGTTAAATAGGTGAAAGCATTGCAGAATATCCAGCATGAAAACACCATCCTTACTCTGTTTCTTCCATATTTGGTTACTTCAATTCAATTGACTGTCATTAATCATTTTATCAAACCCACAGACGTGTCTTCAGACCAAAATATAATATAGTCTCTGACTGGATCTGTCGCTGCATACTGCAATTTCAGCAATAAAACATAATGAAATATGCACGTGCAATTAGTGTTAATTTCATACTAATGCATCCACTTATCTGTAATTCTCAAAACAAGCCCCTTATTTCCCCATTATAACTTAGTACAGGAATAATTTCTAAGCATAAGATAAATAATCATAAATGCCTAATGTTATTTTTAATATATAGTTGTACTGTTAACAGACAAAAATAAGTCGTTTTCTTATATTATTATTTGCTTGTGCATTACTTTTTGCATACATATCGTTTATTTACTTATGTTATTATTATTAGATAGCTTTCAGTTCAACTTAGAGTTCAAGTAAATGTTCTTTATTGTGTGCATTGATACTGCACAAATATTTGATATCATTTAATATTATGTTAAATTGAAACAAATATGTCTATAACTTAAAATAAATGTTCATTTACTTATATCTGACCAAAATATAGGCTTGTTAAACAGTAATAATGCTTGCACATAAAATAAATAAAAGCTAAAACGGACTGGTTAAGCCACTTTTACTTGAAACTCTCTCTCCATTACAATGTTCAAAATCTACATATAGCAAGTTCCTATCTGGTAAATGACTTTGGTTAGTGGTCTTCCATCATATTAGGTAACAACATTAACGTTTGACCAGTCATAGCCAATGGCAAATTACACAAACTTAACCTCTGGACAGAGGAACTCTTAGCTTTTGGCTGTGAAAGAAAGGTCTAGAAAATCCTACCTGCTCTCTGTTTTCTCCTGTGATCTGGCCGCGGGATGAAAGCAAGTCAGCCTGAATGCAGGATATTAAACTGGACGGTGAATGTGATCGACAGTGGACCAAACTCCACCCAACCACAGGCCTCTAGTTACTCAGTTCCCTTTTTGCTTCCTGCTCATTTTCATACCGTCGCGCATGCAGGGCTGCTGTTTGGGTTAACAGTTTCACACAAAATGCTGATACTCACACATGCTGCATGAAAGTGACCTGATACTAGCAGATTCTGTCTAACCCAAAGCCTGCTTTTCTTTTTTCTTCAGTAAAACAAACGTCTAGCTTTCAACTCGCATGTAGCACTCTTTATTAGCCTAATATATTAGTAAAGGAGATATTGATTATGGTTTGGGTGTGATCTGTAGTGATACTGATAACAATAATTTAAGGAAACGTAAAGGCTTGTTTTGGACACCTCAGTTGTTTACTCATGACAAACATTGGGCCAACAAAATACGTGAATAAAGCAAAAGATGCTAAACTCATAATTAGTTCTGGAAGTTCTGGAAGTAGTTTATTGGTCATATTGGGCAATTACAAATAATTCGTGGTCAAGAATAAACCTACTGACCCATTTGGCAAAAAAAAAAAAAAAAAAAAAAAAAAAAAAAAAAAAAAAAA
>CAIGQQ010038942.1:15181708-15204481 GCA_903798035.1 Danio albolineatus
ATATATATATATATATACTGTATATATATTTATAAATATTTCTCACCTTTTATTTACATTGGAAAAAAAGCTTTAAGTCAGAATTTTCCAGGGGTATGAATAGTTGTTGGCTTGACTGTGTTTTGTCAAGTGTGTGTTCTATGCAGATTATACATTCTAAAAATAAAGGTTCTTTATTAGCATTGATGGTTCCATTAAGAATCTTTAACATGCATATGAATCTTACATTGCCCTAAAGCAGGGGTGCCCAAACTTTTTCGTATGAAGGGCCAAAAACTAAATATCATTGAGAGCCGCGGGCCGAAGGTAAACATAGCAAACTACTTTGCATTATAGTTGTCATGTGTAATTTCCTTATTCATTTCACAATACTTCAAAATAAACAGAAAACATTACTTTAAATCATATTATCTAATGCAGAAGAGCTCTTTAAATGATAACTTACTGCAATAAAAACAAACAATCACATTTATAACACAGTAGAGTTCGATGCTTAATACACTAGTCAAGCAGAATCTACTTTTGATTTGATTTACTCACCACAGTTTCTGTATTGTCGGGTGACAGTATACATATAAACAAAATCTGATTAATTTACGCCATTTAATTAAAACATTTCATTTCAGTTAGTTTTTAACAATAAAACAAACAAACAAAGGTTTATATTAAATTTGAATTGACAACCTCAAAACCACCCCCATCATGCTCCCTCTCATTTCAGATGGGATGGCAGGCCAAATCAAAGGTTATCACGGGCCAGCTTTGGCTCGCGGGCCCTACTTTGTGCATCTCTGCCCTGAATTTTCTTTATAGCAAAAAAGTGACTGTACTTTAAAACAGGCTCTTTTACGAACTTTTCACTGAACATTTCTTTAAATGGTGCCAAAAATTGCATGGTGCCAAAAAATGACATCACTTAATTTAAAATAACGTACCATTGCAACAGAAATGCTTATTTTTTTATTAACATCAGGTCCATCACATTCATTTGTGAACAAGGCCTGAGCTTTCACATGATTTGTAAAATCCCTGAGGTATCCTTTATGCATGTTAAAGTAAAAAGCTACTTTGGCAGTGCAAAGCAGAACAGATCATGAATAAATGTGGTGATATGCTTTGGAAGCACATTACTAAAAGAACTATCTTCAGTAAACTAAAAGCGTTGGTTATTATAGCTCTGTAAAGCCTGCAGTGCATTTCTCACAGTTAAAGTGCTTTGTCAGTGTTTTATGTTTAATAAAATGATCCATAGCTACAATTGTAATATTTTGATTGCTAATAGTGCACTTAAAACAGTTCAAAAGCAGTATTCAAAAAGAAAAAGAAAAAAAAGTTTTGGTCCCATTTCTTTGTTTTTGCTCTTGATCACAGAGGGTTGATGGTGAGCAGTGTTGTGCCTGTAGGGTTGACTTGGACCATCACCTGTGACAAGAGATTTTGGACACCTATTTCCTTGTATGAGGGCAGGATCTGAGTTACATTGCATTTCGGGTCACAAAGCTTCCAGCTAGGCATTATTGCCACAGAAATGGTAAATCTGCGTGGACCTCCAATCTCCTGTCTGTTCATCACTGCCACGGCCAGCCTGTTGCCTGACAAGGGTCTTTCCCACAGCTCAAAACTGTCAGCCTGTGAGGGGATTGTTAAAAAAATGTATAAGCATGACAAGAGGAGAGTTTCACAACACAGAAGCAGTAGACAGGTTCAAAAGCATCTAGAATTGATTAACAAACTCACCAGTTCACAACAGGTATATCTTTAAAGGTTCACTTGACATGAAACTGATTTTCAACAGTAACTGATACACTTTCAAAGACAGCTCTGTGAGCTCTGAGGTTCTTATATGTGCTTTTGACGACTCTGTTCACATTCATTTCAACTGATTTTTCACCACGATGTGTCAGGTTTGTTAAGCTACACAGAGGTCAAAATGTCTGTCAAACTTTCAATTAAAGAAATGTATTTACAGATTACAGATTTTAACCCTTTAAAATGACAGATTATGGTGTTGTTGTATGATGCAACTGTTGCTGTCTAATATATCTAAATATATCTAAATCAGTGGTGCTCAACCCTGCTCCTGGAGATCGACCTTCCTGCTGAGTTCAGCTCCTACCCTGTTCAAACACACCTGAACCAATTAATTAGGACCTAAACAGCACTAAATAATTACAGGCAGGTTTGTTTGATATGGGTATCAACTGAAATCTGCAGGACGGTTGATCTCCAGGAGCAGGGTTGGTCACCCCTGATCTAAATGAAATGACATCTACTATAATGAAAAACATCTATTATTTTCCATTTTCACGGTGGCTCAGTAGGTAGTAGGTAGTGCTGTCGCCTCACAGCAAGAAGGTTGCTGGTTGGAGCCTCGGCTTGGTCAGTTGGTGTTTCTGTGTGGAGTTTGCATGTTCTCCCTGTGTTCGCGTGGGTTTCCTCCGGGTACTCCGGTTTCCCCCACAGTCCAAAGACATGCGGTACAGGTGAATTGTGTAAGCTAAATTGTCCGTAGTGTATGTGTGTGAATGAGAATGTATGAATGTTTCCCAGAGATGGGTTACGGCTGGAAGGGGATCCGCTGCGCAAAACAAATGCTGGATAAGTTGGCGGTTCATTCTGCTGTGGCGACCCCAGATTAATAAAGGGACTAAGCCGAAAAAGAATGAATGAATGAATGATTTTCCATTTTCTAAACGATCAGTATTACAGGGTTTTTACAAAAACCCTTTGGGTTATTACAATCTTAGAGAAGACAAAGGTCAAAAACAACATTTATTTTAATGCACTATTATTCCATTTCAAAATTTATTTTTATTTATTTATTTATTGTTTGATGATGGATTGTCCTCAAAATGACAGACTCTAAACAAAGAATGATTGACTTTTTGCATAAAAAAAGGTTTCAATGGGAATATTTTTGTCCTAAACGCCCAAGAGGAACATTTCTGTTGTACCTCTGTAATGTTAAACAAATTTTCGAAAGGAAATGAGAATGAAATATAAAAATTGAGATAAAAATACATATTTTTGCCTTACTTACAACTTACACTGTTTGGATTAACACGGCCAAAATAATCACAAAGATTAAAATGAAAAAGATAGTGTCTGTAAGCCTCATTAACATGGGCGACTTTGTAGCTGCCTTTCGCCTTCGATAGTAATTGAAGTCACTAGTGGGCGTTCCCACCTTGAGGTTGCTTAGGTAACATTTATGATGATATGTATTAACGGCGATAGTTTTCTTGCCGCCGAAAATAAACATTGGGGAGCTGAGAGAGAATCACACAGCTCTACTGATGCTTGTATTTGCTGTCGCTTGAAAAATGTGACTTTTTGTTTGCATGAAGTTGAAGAATTTTTAACTTTTTTTTGCATCACTTCACATGCCCACATCTGTCGCTATTGCCGATGGTTGTCAGAAGTCGCTAGCTTTTCATTGAAATGAATGGTCACTTGTCACTTTGTATGAATGGGGCTTAAGGCCACAAAGATTCACACTTGATGCACAAAGAATGCAGAATTTGGACTAAAACCAAACAACCAGCATTACGCCTGATGCTGTACAGAAATATATAATATATTGTTTATACAGCCGATAACATTCTGTTTAAAATACCTTGACTGACCGATATCATTTGAGATCAGATCAGGACAAACCTAGCTTAAGATATGAAAATTCACTCACCATTTACTCACACTTAAGTGTTCCCAATTACCTTTATGACTTTTATTTAAATAATTTTAGTAATCGGTAACCATTGACTTCCATGGTACAAAAAAATACTATGGAAGTCAATGGTTACAGGTATTCAACATTTTTCAAGATAACTTATTTTGTGTTCAACAGAAGACAGAAACTCAAACAGGTTTGGAACAAGTGCAGGGTGAGTACATTTTCAGTTTTGTGTGAACTGTCCCTGTCAGATTGTGATTTGCTACTGATATGGATTGATACAGTATACTTTACCTTTAATATCTGATAGCCCTGTTTGCCCAGAGGGTCCTGGTTGATGGCGATGATCTGCTTGTTCTGCAGTAGTGCTTTGGCTTTGGGACAGATGTCTCGCAGGTCGTTGGACATCAGAAGCGGGGCCGCCATGATTGCCCACATTGCCATCTGAGTCTGCTGCTGATTGCGACTCAAGCCGAAGTTTCCAATGATCAGCTGGAGAAACCACGACCAGACATGTGCTATGACTGAGGGCTGAAAATTATGATTTGATAGCTTCAGCTGAGATGCTTCATACCATGTCAGGGTCATTCCATCCTCCTGGTCCTGCCACAGGGACGATGATCTTCTGTTTCTCAGCTGTCCAGTCTAGGATGCTCTTCACACTGGTCCACTGGTCATACACGTCTCCGTAATTACGCCAGTGGTTACAGGTCTTGCGAATTGCCTCATAGTCAGGCTGAAATGCAAGAGAGAGAAGACACAGAACCAACATTAGGATCAAAAGGACTGGTATATTATTCAGAGAAAACTTATTATATAGAAGAAAATTAACATAATGAACTACTATCATATTGTACTTAAACTACAACATATATCTCTTAATTTACAGCTATGGCTTTAATTCAACTTTTAAAATGTACATATTTTAAATGCTTTTAAAAGCTGCAATGGCTTGTTAAAAGGTGTCCCAAGTTCCAAAATGTATTGGAGAAGGCTAAATATATTAAAAGTGTTATAAAAAAGTTTTGTTTTGACTCAAATAAATGTAAAGATAATTTTACAAACCATATTTAGGACACATTTTTGTACTCATTATATACCCTGGGCCATTCATTTTTTTTTGTTTATTAAAAATGTGCATTGTGAAGCTCATAAAGCATTTAGTTTCTTGTCTAAAAGGCTTAGTGTAGGTGTACTCACTAAAAGTTTCAACTTGAATGTAATTACGCCTAATCTTTTAAACTAAGTATATTTTTCAGTCTACAATAAGTATACTTAAAAGCATTATGGCATTTCTTCCCTCATGTCTCTGCAAACCTATATCACTTTCTAAAACAGAACAAATCATATATATTTTATTCAATACCATGTGAGGAAAGGCTATTTCCATAGTCACTAATTAATATAAAATTTTAAAAAACACACACAAAAAAGAATACATAAATTAAATACATTTTTATGCCCTGGTAACACTTCGCTGAATATCTCCTTCAGTGAGTTAATTTCATAAGTCCTAAAACTGAACCCAAAAGGAAATACTTTGAAGATTGTTTGTACACAAATAGTTTCAGTTCACAATGACTACTATTGTTTGAACAAACAAAAAAGGAAGTCAATGGGAACCAAAACTGGTGATCAACATCAACAAGTATATTTTTATTTGTAGTGAGAAAGAACTAAGCAATGCTTTTAGGTTCGGAACAACATAAGGGTAAATTAAAGTCAATGATTTTTGTTTTTGGGTGAACTTTCCGTTTTAAGGGATAGTTCACCCTTAAATAAATGTACTCATTATTTACTCTCCCTCAAGTGGCTCCAAACCTGTTTGACTTTCTTTCTTTTGATTAATACCAAAATAGATATTTTAAAGAAAACTGAAATTCTGTAACCATTGACTTGCATGGAAGGAAAAATAAACACTCGAGGGTCAATAGTTAGAGGTTTCCAGCTTTCTTCCAAATCTCTTTTTTGAAAGAAAAAAAAAACTCAAGCAGGCCTGGAATAAGTAAAGAGTAAGAAATAATTACAGATTTTTTTGGGAGATAACCTTTTCCTTTAAGTTTGAAGTGTTGTGAAAATACAGTAACTTACAGCATCTTTAATTAAAACATTTTCAAGCATCTCACCTGTTGGTGCTGCCACTCATATAACGGCCATTCACAAGAGTAAACAATACTTCTGCCAGTCTGATTTAGTGCTCTTGACATGTTTACATAACCTAGAAAATAACACAACAAAGCCATTTCTTAGTAAAACTCTAAAATCTTTCAGGATACAGATGAGACTTCAATATCCACTTACCTTCTCCCAGCTGATGCCAATCAGGCATGAAACACCCATCGAATTTTAACAGATCTACACCCCAGTCCGCAAAGGTTTTCGCATCGGTGTCATAATAGCCCAAACTCCCAGGGTAACCTGCGCATGTTTTTGTGCCCACATCTGCATATATTCCCAGCTTTAGTCCTTTAGAATGGACCTGAGAACATAATGATTTATTATTCATTCTTCTTACATATTATTACACTGAAGTCAGAATATTTTTTTATTGTGATATCAGCAAAACAACACTAGGGGGCGATGTGTACCTGATTCAAAGATTTACAGTGGCAATGTTATGGCCTTTTGCTAAATGAGGAGTAAAAGTAATTTTAAAAGTCGTATTTAAATATTGTAATGACCCTAATTTCTGTTTACATTAATGTGGACATGAAGACACTTAAAGGGATAAAACTTTTATCTAATTATGTGTTTGTTTGATTTTCCTGCCAATGAACACACAAAATTATTATTATAATATTATTAATAATAAGATAAACAAAGTAAAAATATTTGACATTTTAATTTACTGTAATTATATTAATACTACAACTGTTAAAATTAAATTTTGAGAAAAAAATGAGGAGACCACTTGAAAATTCCCACTTTCTCTGGATTTACAAATGATTTGAGTTTGTTTGTTTGAATAAAACTTAATTTTATTTTTAATCTATAAACTACTCATGGCATTTAATCTAAGTTTAAAATAATTTTGTTATTTGCAATAAGTAACACTAATAATAACCATAGGCGCCACGGTGGCGTAGTGAGTAGCACGTTCGCCTCACAGCAAGAAGGTCGCTGGTTCGAGTCCCGGCTGAGTCAGTTGGCATTTCTGTGTGGAGTTTGCATGTTCTCCCCGTGGTTGCGTAGGTTTCCTCCGGGTGCTCCGGTTTCCCTCACAAGTCCAAAGACATGCGGTATAGGTGGATTGGATAGGCTAAATTGTCCGTATTGTATGAGTGGGAATGTGTGTGTATGAATGTTTCCCAGGGATGGGTTGTGACTGGAAGGGCATCCGCTGCGTAAAAAATATGCTGGATAAGTTGGCGGTTGATTCCGCTGTGGCGACCCCGTATTAATAAAGGGACTAAGCCGACAAGAAAATGAACGAATGAATGAATAATAACCATATTTACATACATTTGTACACAATATTAATGTTTTATCAACAGTCAAGTCAAACTTTATTTGAAGAGCACTTTAAAAATGCAGAAGTGATCCAAAGTGCTGTACAGAAATATACAAAATAAGCATGATAGTATATAAAATACATCAAATACAAGATCAAATATAGCTAACTACTTAAAAAGGAATTTAAATTAAAATAAGCAGTTAGCATGATCAGGTGTCAAATGCCAATGGAAAAAAAGGTTTATGAGCTGATTAAAATGAGAAGACGGAAGAGGCCTGTCTAACGGACAATGGCAAATAATTCCAAAGTCTAGGACCTACCACAGCGAAAGCATGATCCCCTCTAAGCTTACGCTTTGCCTTTGGCACAATCAGGAGAAGCTGATCAGCTGACCTGAGAATCAATATTTGGTGCGATATCAATGATTTTCAATCAAAACTAATGATTTTTTTCATTTATTCTGACCAGCTGTCAAAAAAAAGCTCTAAATGACAGTGTTTTATATGAAACTTGGAAGAAATATTATCAGTGGTTTACACTGCAAATGCTTTTCTCATTTGTTTCTAGTCCAAATATCTAAAAATTCTTAAATCAAGAAGCATTTTCTAGACAAGCAAACAATACTGTTGTGTTTTAAGAAATAAAACACCAAAATTAAGTGACTTTTTCCTTAAAACAACCCAAATAATCTGCCATTGTGGTAAGTGAATTGTCAATGTTTGCTTTTATAGAAAATGCTTCTTGATTTAAGAATGTTTGGATATTTAGACTAGAAACAAGTAAAAAAAATTTGCAGCGTTTGGAATCAACTTTTTAAACATTTTACTAAAATCCACACTTGATAATATATTAAGTCAAGTATTTTTAAAGGCCCCATGAAATTAAGATCAGTCTGTTAGTTTTAAGTTTACTTATTAGCTTGTGTGCTCCAAAACAGGGACTAAATTTGATTTGCGTTTACAAAATATAAACATCCAAAGCCTGCAGTTTGTCACTTCCGCCTGAATGGATCAACAATTTTTTGTTACGTCAGCAGTTTCTCTTCAAATCTTGACCAATCAAGTGCTCTCTAGTATCTGACATGCCCCGCCCCCTTCAACAAGCTTCTCATTTGATGTGCTTGAGCTCAATCGGTCTCACTGGCAGAGCTGTTCTAAATGCAAAACGCTATTGGCTATTCTTTTAATAGGGAGGAGCTAATCTATGCCCCACCCTCTCTTCAGTTTTCAGTTGAGATTACATCAAACATCGAATAGAAAATGCACATTTCAAAGCACTTCAAGGGACCTTTAAGTAGTCTCTAATATTTGTTGGATTATTTATTTTATAACATAATTATTTAATATATATATAGGTCGACAGTAACCAGAGAGCTTTGTTTTAATAATACATTGAATATTGCATTTTGTACCGAATATCATTAGGTTTTAATGTGACATGAGGGCAAGTCAATGATGACACGATCATCCTTTTCCATTCTACATGTCCTCCAGATCGATGCAACCTCTTCCAGCCTCATACTCACATAATCTGCCAGTTTTTTGATGCCACTGGGAAACCTCTTGGGGTCAGCCTGCAGGCGCCCCTGTGCGTCCCTCTGTTGTGAAGGCCAGCAATCATCAATGCACACAAACTCATATCCAGCATCCTTCCATCCCTCCTTCACCATCACATCTGCCATCTGCATGAAGAGCTCCTCTCTGCCAGCACACAAAGACATGGTAAAGAGGGCATCATGGCCGAACATCTGCATGTGCAAATCTGCATCTGCTTTAAAAAAAAGCACACAGGAATGGCATTTGCCCTCGAGAGTAGGATGCAAGAGTTTAAAGAATAAGAAAATCATACATCACATGCTGTAGTAGCAGCTTGACATTCATGTGATGGCAGTTTCCAGCTATACGGCTTTCCACTTTCTCTATCGTTAACATTTTATGTATGAAATAATCAAGTCAAGTCGAGTTTTATTGCCCTACATGTGAGGACATACAGTAAAATAAAATGTTATGGTCTTGCAGGATCATAATTAAACAACAATAAGGTAACAGCAATAGAACATAACTTACAGATAAAAAAATATACACCTATACAGTACATCTGAGAACTATACGCACATACTGTTAAAATCAGTATTGTGTAGCTACAAATTGATTCTCTTGGGAATGTGACTCCATCTATGACCAAACATTTTGATGAATCTCTATGCAACTTTTATAAGGGAGCATTTAAAAATAACGGCAGCACTTTATTTTTTACTGATATTCTGTCAACTAGAATTAATCAACAATATGTCAACTATCAAAGTATTAGTAGACTGTATAGGGATGGTTAACCCAAAAATTTAGAATATTATTACTCAACTTAAAGTTGGTCCAAGCTTGTATTGAGTAGCTTTTTTAATGCGCAACACACAAAAAAGATATTTATGTCAACTAAAATGTTGATGTTTCTCATTGGCTTCCTTGATAGAGAACAAAAACACTATAGAAGTAAAATAGGGACCAATGGTTTTCAACATTCTGGAAAATATCTTCTTTTGTCCTGATGAAGAGAAATAAACTCACGGAACAAGTAGAATTTTCATTTTATTATATGTCATGGCCACAGACATTATACTAAATATAAATAGCTTTCCAAGTAGCTACACAAATTTATTCTACCAACTTAGACAGTTCACTAATACTCTAATGAGAGTGTCTTGACATGTAGTTGCAATGTTACACAAACAAATGAGATAAACTAGTAAAGACAGTAAGATTACGATTTAAATAACTTTTTCAGGAGTTTGTGGCTAGTTGTAGGAAAGGTTCTTATACATTCCCAAAAATTTGTTTTAAAACTGTAAAAATCCATGAAAATAAATGCATCTTACCTTGAGATTGCTTTATTTGTAGCTATTTTATCTCTTTTCTTCTAACACACAGGCACAAAAAGCTAATATTAGCAGTACCATGGTACAATAAGTTTAATACTATTATAACAAGACAAGGTTTACTTCACTTCAGTGTCTTATATTGAGGTAAAGTTGGTTTTACATTCACACATGTGGAATTTTCCTTAATATTATTTCAGAAAAGTATCCTGGTCATTTCCGACCAAATATTCAAAGTACAACGATAAGCAATATATGTCACAAGTTGTCACTGAATGAATGTGCGAATATAAAACCAACTTTACCTCAATCTCACTTATGCCATTGTGACCCATACACTTACTCTTATACACTAACTTACAGAGATGTACATAGTTTTCTAATGGCATCATGTGATAAGCAATTGCAGACATACTCAATAAGACATAACATTTTTTATTCCAATTTTGTTTATTAAACGGGTGAACCTCTACAGAGTCACGCACGCGCTCACCTAATGCAGTTTTGAGGATCCGCATCACAGTCAGTGTTGCACATGAATCTCTCCCAGTGTAGCCAGCCCATGGTGGGGGTTAAAGCCAGGCCGTTGTCCAGCGCCGCGGCTGGGATTAATAAAAACACAAGTCCGATAAAGGCTATAATTGAGGCACGCATGTCGATTTGTGCAGATGAATGACTGAATCTGAATGCAACAGGTTGTTATACTTCCGTGTTTACAGCGTCAGTCAGGTGCAAGCGTGGCGTGCGCGCACGTCGTTCCGTGACGTCACACGCGCGCTCCCGTTAAAACTCATCATAAACGTGTGTGTTTGGTTTCTTGGCGTTTTGTTGGATTTAATCATGCGAGAACGTAATTAGGCTACATACGTGCGATATTTTTTTTATCAAAGTGTGAAGAACAGTCTTCAGACCTTTGTCTTTGGTACATTATCTTTATTTGTGTGTTTAATATATTTATATTACCCTAGTTACTTCATATGAAACTTCAGAAATCTGCTAGTCGTAAACTGTACATTAATTTCAAGTTCCTACAATAGTACTGTCAAGTATTAGCCTATACTTGATAATAATGCTAAAAACAATCTTATTAATGAGTATTTGTGGTAATTATTTTCCCCATATTGTAGGCAGGCCTACCACGTTGTTCCAGTAGAAGCACATTGGTGAGTATTACAATGTCAGTCATGTTTTTAATGTTTCAAATTAAATTGAAGGAGAACCTTGTGATTCAGGGTATATTGCGGATGTGTATGTTTATGCTAACTCATATGTGGCTCATTTCTGTTTAGTTAAGATGAAGATGTTACAGCTCCATGTTTCTGCACTAGCTATTTCTTTTCAGTCATAGATGTTCAGTCGAAAAATATAGATTGGAATGCTATTCATCCTCTGATTCATTCAGTCTTGCGTTTTAGGCCTTACTCTTTCTTGGTGCATTGAATAGATTGTCATTTCAGAAAGACAAAATTGACTGTCATCATTATATTACAACAGCAGTTGGGGATGTTTGCTGAACAACCTTCATTTTTGCTAATTTATTTCCTTACTATTGATTTACTTGGATTGATCCACTGTAAACAACACCGAGGACAAGAAAAATTTCTTGCAAAAGCACTTGGCAAAGCATATTTGCACGATTTATCACACAATCCATAATCCTCCATTACTGAAACATGAAATTCTGCATTTCCTTGCTGTCCATGCTTTAAAAAATGACTGTTAATGGGAAACAAAGTCTGACCTTTTCCCAAATGTCAAGGGTTTGGCTAACCCTAAATATTGTACCAAGGGTGGCAGGCATGATAAAAACGTTTTTCACTTGCAGTAATTTCTATCAAAGCCAAAGCAGCAAAGGCTTCCAAATGTCAGAGTTCAATTTTTCTTGGCCTGCTTGATGGATGGACCAGTCAGTGGGTCTGGTAACAAAACTGGTTTCAGCAGTGTGACGGGATCTGGGTCTGCAGCAGTGATAGATTCTCCAATTTTTTTGATGTTTGTTTCATAGCGGGAAAGGAACTGGCTATCTCCACCTCAGATGTGTTTTTCAAAGAATAGATTGTGGAGGCCGACAGCCCACTCATTTCTCCCTGGGGCCCAAATGCCTATCCATCACTTTCCATTTTGCCACTGCCATTTAATTGAACGGGTTGTCACCTCTGGCGTATGTATAGACATGTTATGATAAAACCGATAAAAATGGAAAGGAGGCAGGGAGAACAGGAGGGATTGGGGGGAGGCTCCCAGTGAGTTTGTTGTTGTTGTTTTCTAAGGCCTGTTTAAAGCTAGAGCAATAACAATACAGATATATGACAATAACTATGTTTACACCATCATCTACACCAGCAAACAATAACAATCTGCTTATTGTAACCCTGTGTGTTTAGGTCAAAAAAGTAGCGCTGGATATTAGGAACATTTATGCTTTTGCTGCTAGTGCTAGCCTGGTAAATATAATAACTATTTGTTTTCCATTTATACACTGTCTTTAATGCATATATGAACAAATGTGCTAGTCTTGTACATTCAAATGGATCCAGATTGGCTGTCAGAGTTTTATCATTTATTAGCTGAAATTTATATTTAATTGTATTTTGATTTTTAATATTCATTATTGTTGTCTTTATACCTATTCGCTTGTTAAGTCATGGTGTATGAAATAATGTTTCTGGGTCCACACTGCTACTCGTTTTAATTGAGAAAATATTCGTTTATGACCAATTTTCAGTCATTTCACACATTAAAGTGAATTTTATATAAAATCGTGGTGTACACATCAGTCTCTGGATGCAGGACAGTCTCTGAATCGCAGACACTCATATTTTAACAATTTATAAAATAATGAATCACTTTCTGGTCATCGGATATTGGGCGTGTGTATATATATATATATATATATATATATATATATATATATATATATATATATTTTGCAAAAGTGTTATATTGCTTTGTAAACATTTATTTTTACCATTTGTTGAGTCTCTTCATACAGTTTGATAGAGTGTTAGGACTCGGAAGCCGCTTTGTATGATGTCACACGTAACAATAGGATTGTGCTTTGTGTGAATGATCCTTATGGTCATATGTTTTTGTGATTCCAATCACAAGTGACCACATCTGCTGCTAAATACATGTGTACATGTGTACATACACAGACATTATGTCAACCTTTGTGCTATTTTGACATAATCTTTAGTTTATTTTGAACAGTTGATGCAACAGAGAAATGAATACTTGCGTGATCCTTACAGGTGGCTTTCTGTGTGTACGGTTTATGTCTGTGCGCTCAAAAACATGTTGATATTTTAAACCAGGGGTTCCCAAAGTGGGGGTCACAGGACTATGATAGGGTCTCTTGGTGATTTCCAAAAGTCAAATAAGTTTAATTAAACTATTAAAATTACAGTATTTTATCCATAACCCACAGCAGATAACAATAATAGTTAATAATAGTTACATAAAAAAGCAACAACATGCAAATAAAAAGCCATCTGCCTTTTAATTTTTATAGAATTGTGTTTTTGCGTTAGATTAAAGCAATAGTGTCAGCTGCAACAGTCTCATTAAGCGAAGTTAATATTAAATTAAACAAATTATTATTAAATGACAATATAAATTATAGCCTATGGTTGTGAGGCTTTTTTGTGTTGTCAATATGCTTGTGTTTATATTGGCCTATTGTTGTGTGTGCACCGTGTATATTTATAACCAATTCCAAGGAATGTGGGGGTCACAAGTCACTGGCATTGGTTTTTTGATGGTCTCCTGCTTTAGACTGACAAACCTTTAAAATGAATGCAGATTTTTTGTTAGTTGTTATCAGAGTAACCAAAGCACAAGCTGTAAAGGCACCACCCTCTCATACGAATGAGGGGAGGACATTTGCATTTAAAGAGACACACATTGTATTTTTGCTTCTGGCCAAAACTACTCAGATATTTGTTGAAGACGTGTCAGACTTTGATTACATCTTTTAAAAGCCTAACATGACCCCATTTATGTATTGTGCTGCTTATTTTATTATATTTGGTTTGTTATAATGTTAAAAGTTGATACCGCCTAATTACTTTCTCGCATGCCTTGCTGTTGTTTGTGAATCTGAAATATTTCACTGCCTTCAAAGCCATTAGGCGCTGGTGTTACCCAACTGACATTGGAAGATGATTGGCCACCACCCCCTCCCTCCTTAGTGCTCTTCTGCTTTATAAAGATGCCTGTCAAATGTGCAACTTCAGAAATTATGGTCTTAATTATTATCTTAGTGTTGGGTTACTTTGAAAATGGTTTCCAATAATGGTTTGTTTTTTATTACTCTCCAACATTATTAACAATGATCTCATAGCAACTCCTTCACAGAAGAGTTACAAGGCCGAGATGAGAGAGCTCTAGTATATTTTGAGAAAATCAATTTTAATATTGTGATCAATACATGATCCTGCTTGCAGTCCTCCAGAGCATCACGGAGTGAGCAGAAATGACCTTCTTGAACGCTATGATTACTGTACTGTAATAGTGTGGCCTTTTACAATCTACTTTTTGTAAAGACTGAATGATCTTTTGCTCTTGTAGTAATTAGATGGAACTGCTTATTACTGTGGTGTTGCCGTTAAATAGGGCGCAATGAAATCGATAACCTGGAAAAGTGGAGATGTTATCTGAAAAAAAAAGTATGTAGGAATGTACCTCAACTTTCACTCTTGCCAAAAGGTAAATCTAAGGAGCTTTTTGATCTGATGGGGCTTTATTGCGATTTGTTGTGGTGGATAAAGGGTTGCAGAGATTGCTGTTACCTGAAATGGTTACATGATGTTTTGTGCATTATTTTTCAAATAATTCAACAGACCCAAGTAAATTGTTTAGTTGATTTAAATAGATTATGTGCTGTATGTAGATTATAAAATGTAGTTTTATTGGACACATTTTTAAAATAGTTTGTCATTTTTGTTCTATTGCTTAGTATATTTTTGTTTATATATTGTTTATTATATATATTTTGTATATAATATTTTTGTCAGTATGTGTGTTTGTAAACAATTCAGTTGGAAGAAAATGTTTAGTGTGCATGCAGAGGTGTATAAATGGTGTAATGATGCACAGGATGAGTTTAAATGTTTCTTAAATTGACTGAATCAGTTGCTGCAATTCCATCACCAAGAGTTAATGTGTATTTTAAAGTAGGGCTGGGCCGATAAACGATATATCGAATCGCGATAAAATTTATGTCAATAACAATGATAAGCGGACTTTTGTTTTACTCTATATAGATCTAAGAGCCAATCACACAGCAGAAAAGTGCAACAATGAGAATCTAAAGTGTGTTTATTTTAGAGATGTTCAGAATTTTCGACCATCGAAAATTTATTGTCCGAAAATATGTTATGCGCAGGGTTCATACAGTCTTGAAAAACCTGGAAGGTCATGTAATTTTGACATGGTATTTTCCAGGTTTGGAAAAGTTTTGGAAAATGAAAACTGAAAAACCCGTAAAGTTTTGGTAAAGTCATGGAAATTAGTTAAACAAATATCTATAACAAGTTAGTTTAACAAATATCTCTATACTTAAATATAGGTTACTTGTCTTTACTTCTTTTCTGCGCATGGTCAAACACATGCTCTTACCTTATTAGTGCTGTGTGAACATTATCTAAATAAATTTTACATAGATATGCAGATTCATTTAAAATAATCGATTTTTGCATGTTGTAATCACTTTGAACATGAGTTGTTTTTCTTATTATTTACCACGTATACGAAGACATTACATGAAACATTAGGTCATGAAAATTTATTTGAAAGGCCTGGAAAAGTAATGGAAAAGTAATTGAATTTTAGTTGTAAAAATGTGTATGAACCTTTTATGCCATTTTATGGACCCTCTAATTTTTGTGGCTTTGTTGGGGTACTCTTTTAAATCTGGAAACATCAATAACCTATATCGAAATTTATTGTTATCATTCCACATGTAAAATAATTATCGAGATTACATTTTTATCATATCGCCCGGCTCTATTTTGAAGTAAATTATATCAAGAAATGAGTGATGGAAATGCCAAATTTGAGTAAAAATCTTTTAATTCTGGAAAAAACCATTTTACAATGACTTGAGTTGGTTTTGCACATGTGCTTAAAATGTGAATAATGGGAGATGAAAGCACGTCAAATAATTGTGATGTTGTGACCATTAAGCCGTGGTCACACTAGATTTTGAGCTTGCAAAATTCAGTTGCACGGTGGGATGAAACAAGATGATTAGACAATAAAGCGAGTGATTGCTCCATATTTTAAATAACTGTACAGAGAGGTCACGTTTTGATTCTCTGTTGGTCTCACGCAATGATGTGATGTGATGTGATTTCGCCGGTCAGAGTTCACCGAGCTTGACGAATTCAGTGACATGCTTTTGTGTTTGCGTTTGCGTTTCCGGTCTGCAGCAATCGTATGAGTATGAATGAAAAACTATGGGGTGAAAAGTGCAGTGTAATCGTGGCATTACATCGATGTGACTAATCAATCTCCATTATGTTTGCCTTGTTTATTGTTGGTTACTAGTTTATCAATACTACAGATGGATGCTCTAATAATGGAAATTCACCTAATTTGGATGTGTTCTTTTGAAAATATTAGCTTCCGGTTAGGATGTAAACCAAGCCACTGTCATGCAAAATTAAAATAGTTCTATTGTCTTCGAAGAGGTGAGGAACAACATTGTATAATAAGTGTTTGCTTTGCAGTCTCATCTGCAGACGTTTTGCTTTGGCCACATGAATCAGTGCTTTTTATTTCTTGACTAATATTCGTTCAAAAATGCTGATTCATTCATCATTCAACTGCTGCAAATTTGTCTTAACAACTTGAAATATTATTGACTTTAAGTTTTTATACAATAAATAAACAACAAATAAATACAACAAATAAATCATGACTAACTCAGCATTTTCTGCTAGAATCTGCTCTCTGGTGTTGTGTCTTAAGTTTTTAATAATCAAATACTATTGAAGGGTTACTCCCAGTCCTAACAATACTCAACACAATCCAAGATTCCAGTGAAAAGCACTTTGATCATCTGTACCAAAAGTGTCGTGAAATGACAGACATTTAAATACCAGCCACCACACTCCCAATAAAATGATAAAGGCTTTTAGTCTAAAGAATACAACCTCTTTAACATTATTAATAGGCTAATGAGTGACTGATGATGTTGATTTGCACAGAGTCACAGTTTCTGACTTTCACTTCCAAACCGTCTGCTGCTGTATAGTTAATATATTTTCAAGATCTGAGTAAAATGATATGCTGCTGTTTTCAGTAGTATGGCTAAAAATGTCATGTAAAATGGCATTTAAACCCACATTGGTAGCATTCAATGTTCTACTAATAATTAATTTTTTAGTTGTACATTATGCTGTTTTTCTGCCCTTGAGTCATGGAAACGGTTTATAAAATGTTGTGCATTGCAGATGGTTTTTTGGGCATGTCACAATGCTGTGTTACATGCATTTAGGACACTTTGTAAGAGTCTTGATGAACTCAAAGAGCCTAAGGTTCCTGATCACTACCTTTAGAACATTTGATAACCAATTGGAAGCAAGTTTTCAACAGAACTTTAGTATAATATTAAATAATCTTCAAGTTTATTGGCTTCTTAGATAATAGCCAATGCAAAACTCCTTCAAAAGTTTCCTTTCCACTCAGCACCTGCATTGTCATATAAAGATCCACACAGCACAGTTGACTAGTTGGATCAAATTGCCTAATCCAGGCTTCAGCACTCTGGTGTTTTTCTCCAGCGCACTCCACTGCGGATTGTCCATTACACTAAATGAAGCCAACACAATCCATTTCCTTTTTGCTACACATGAGCAGCACACCTAGCAGCATGGGATCCACTTGCTGTGGGCTAAATTGGATCAAAATTAGTTTGCGTCCTGTCTGAACAAATCAATTTAATGCATGCATGCAAAAAGGCTCCTACAGGACTTCATGGCGAAATTATTTTAAGTGCAAATTCATAAAACCTAAGGTGCTGGCGCTGAATGACGTTACTCTGGGACTAACTTCTAATTATTGTTTTATAGGAACCATGATAGTCGTGTGCCTCGTAGGTTTAGCAGAGCGCCGATGTGTGACCCTAAAGTGCTGACTGGGTGGGACTACCGAATTCCTGTTTTTCATGTTGATTTCACTTCAGCCAATAATTATGAGAAGCAATATTGTGCAGAGTTGTCAAGGGAATTGCCAGCTCCTGGAAGCCAATGTCAACACAATTTTCAGCTTAAGAGATTCGGCTTCATTATGTCCTATGCCTCATTCAGTTTTCCTCACCTCAGCCATTTGCTGTCAGGAGGTGGGAAACCGCCTAATTAAGTTGCGCCTACGGTTATGTGATTTGCTGTTGACCAAAACCTAGCTAAACATAAAATGTAGCCAGTAGCAAAATGGAAATCAGATACACAGAGCTAGTGTGGTAATCAAGAACAGTTAAACCAAGATCAAACATTGCTGAGAGCAAGGCAAGACCGATATTGTGTTTGAGACCACAACATTTCCAAGACTGTGTCAAGATTAAGAGCATTCCTAGAAGTTTTCTAATAGATCCACATTTGCTACATGGGGCATTTCATGTTTCAAAAAGTGGAGCCAATCAAATGAAAATTATAGAGGTGACAATAAGTTGTGCCTAAATTGACAATATTTCTTCCTAAATAATTTATGTAGGTGGAACGGTGGCTCAGTCGTTAGCACTGTCACCTCACAGCAAGAAGGTCGCTGGTTCAAGTCTCGGCTGGATCGTTTGGCATTTCTGTGTGGAGTTTGCCTGTTCTCCTCGTGTTGGCGTGGGTTTCCTCTGGGTGCTCCGGTTTCCCCCACAGTCCAATGACATGCACTATTGGTAAATTGAATAAACTAAATTGGCTGTAGTGTATCAGACTGGGTGTTTCTCAATACTGGGATGTGGCTGGAAGGTATCTGCTGAGTAAAAACTTATGCAGTTGGCAGTTCATTCTGCTGCGGCGACCCCAGATAAATAAGGAACTAAGCCAAGGAAAATGAATGACTGAGTAATATATATTTGCATTCAGTAGTGTAATCTTCATTTAGGTATGATGTTTAGGTATTGTATTCTGATTACATTTGGATTGCTTTTGGCTTAACTTGCCTTTTAGATCAGTAGATCAGAAATAAATAATTATATTTAAATGTCCAGTCTGTTTTGAGAATGTACATTGTAATCCGGCTATCATCTGTAATCAGATTACGCATCAATGCAAGTAACTATAATAAAAATGTATTATGTAATATAATCTAATTGCAAGTAAAAGTGTTTTTATTTGGATGTTAATTCATCCAAAAATGATTTGTTTCATAATTTTTTTTATTTTTTGTTGAACACATATAGTATGTGAAAGAATACTGGTTGCTGGCACCTAAATCTATGGAAGTGAATGGGAAAGTATCTTTTTTTATGTTCAACAGAAGAAAGAAACTCAAACAGGTTTTTATAAGACAAGGGATTTAAATTTTTAGAGTGAACTATGCCTTTATGTACATGTAATCATTTACTACCCAGCACTGGCCAAAACACCAATTACTAATGCACTTGAGAGGAGACCGAGAGTCCAAGACCTTCAAAAAATGCTGAAGATCGGTTTCTATTACAACACTACTGAGACCCAGAATGAACGCTTGACTGTCACGCTTTCAGCACGTTGTGCTTTTATTTATATACATCACAGAGCTGTATCTAAAAAGACAAATGGGTGCTCTTCCAGTGTTTTTTTACACACAGCGGTTTAAATGAAACATTGCAGAGTTGTCAGGATTGGCTGTTGGTACAGCGTGCTGCTCCACGGGCGGCGAGCAGTAAATAATGGGGTGTGGAAACTCCTTCAGCTCCTTCTTCCCTCTCCACACAACACATCGCTGGCCCCTGGACTGAAACGCCATCCTCCATGGGTGATGAAGCAAGCTGGAGCTGCTCTGCCACGGCTGTAAAAAAGAGAGATTTTTTTTATGACGGAGGCCCCAGTAAAGACAAATGTTGTTGATAGTTGTAATGATGGTGCTGGGAGTTGAGGCTGGAGAAATGGTGCATGAGCCCTAGTTACATCTCTTTCCTCTCCTCACCGGGTTTTGGTGCCACTCCCTTAGACTTATTGCTTAACCGTCCTTGGTAGGCAGTGGTTTCCGTGGCAACAAGGGATGTTCTGTACCGCTTGTTTCCATATTAGTCTATCAGCATATTTTAAGTAGTGAGTAGAATATAGTGGTTTACTGATGGCTTGGATACCCAAATTGCTTGTAGTTTATGCAATACAGATGCACAGTATTTATTCCCCATGTTGTCTCCTTGAATGCTTAAAGGGTTTCTGGAGAGTCTTAAAATGCACAGCTTGTGTGTGATGTAATTTACCTTAAACATGAAGATTGGGTAGTACAGCAAGAAGGTCGCTGGTTCGAGCCTCGGCCAGGTCAGTTATCGTTTCTGTGTGGAGTTTCCATGTTCTCCCTGTGTTCGCCTGGGTTTCCTTCAGGTGCTCTGGTTTTCCCAACATGTCCAAAGACATGGTATAGGTGAATTGGGTTAGCTATATTGTCTGTATATGTGTGTATATGTGTGAATAAGTGGTTATGGATGTTTCACAATAATGGGTTGCAGATGGAAGGGCATCCGCTGCGTAAAACATATGCTGGATAAGTTGGTGGTTCGTTCCGCTGTGGCGACCCCAGATTATTATAGGGACTAAGCCGAAAAGACATTTTATGAATAGTTATGGTAAACTGTTTAGCAGCAGGGGCACCATGGTGGCGTAGTGAGTAGCACGATCGCCTCACCGCAAGAAGGTCGCTGGTTCGAGCCTTGGCTGGGTCAGTTGGCATTTCTGTGTGGAGTTTGCATGTTCTCCCCATGGTTGCGTGGGTTTCCTCTGGGTGCTCCGGTTTCTCCCGCAAGTCCAAAGACATGCACTATAGGTGAATTGGGTGGGCTAAATTGTCCGTAGTGTATGAGTGTGAATGAGTGTAAATGGATGTTTCCCAGACATTGGTTGCAGCTGGAAGGGCATCTGCTGCATAAAACATATGCTGGACAAGTTGGCGGTTCATTCCGCTGTGGTGAGCCCAGATTAATAAAGGGACTAAGCTAACAAGAAAATGAATGAATGTCTAGCAGCACTAATATATTTGTTCATAATTTTCACGCACAAGTAACTTGTTTCATAAATATGTATAAGCATCATTGAATAAGAACTATAATTCTATAAGTCTAAAAATATATGAATTTGCAGAATGTTGCAGAAACCTTGTTATGTCTATTTAAAATCTCACAGTCAAGTAGAAAACTGTCATAAAACCTTTTAATGCTTGAGAATGGAAAATATGTTTGTATAAAATGTAAGGAAAAGTAGACAAATAATGCTCCACAGGCACTGTAATGAAGCCTGCTGTTTTAACAGTGATACTGAGACTCATCCTTGTATCTTCTGAAAGTAAAAACTACTTTATTTTAAAGTGTTTCATAAATGATTCAGTCTAGTTCTCTTTTATTTACCTTGTAAATTATATATTGACCAACCATTTGAGGCTACTTATTCCATTTTACGTGGCTTCTAGACCATTTTAAACATCATATGTTGCTGCTATATACAGTTCCTGCACTGGAAATGCAACCTTGTAAAAAGGTTTAATGATTGCCGACTGCCTTCTTCCTGTCACAACAGCTTTGTGAAATATACTTCTGTTTAGCTGATAAAAACGCTACATCTCAAACAAAGGTCTGCATCTCCGAACTGTCTCTGTTGTTGTTTTCTGCTTATTACCTAGAGCTTGTGTATTGATTATGTGCTGAAAAAGTGAGGAAAGTGCTCCGAGAGTCACATCTTGGCAAACACTGTCTGTTACTGAAATGGAGGCGATGCAACAAACAGGCCTAACCTTAAGAAACATCACACTGGGTCATTACTATGCTGCAGGTGGCATTCGGAGAAATTCAGCGTGATATTTAGCTGAAGGACTTACCCTGTTTTTAATTGCTGTGGAGAAAGTGACCTTTTTATTTATCAGTGTCCTGTGCTCTGTGGAGTCAGTGGTGAGTGCTGAGGTTATTCCTCTGACACACCGTCTCCTGATGTTTCGATTTTTCACACAGTCTCACTTGGCTTTGAGCATGTAACATAATACTGCAGGCCCCACAGTCAGATATGATGTCACACTCTGATTTTATTTTTTTTTGGTTTTATGAGGTCACAATGAATTAAAAAAAGAATAAAATCAGGAAAAATCATGCAAGTGTTGTTTTTAAATATATATTTTTTAATTAATTTGTATGTTGTATGTTCTTGATTGGTGGCACGATTGCTCAGTGGTTAGCACTGTTGCCTTATAGCAAAAAGGTCACTGGTTCATGTCCTGGCTGGGTCATTTGGTATTTTTGTGTGGAGTTTGCATGTTCTCCCAGTATGTCTGATAATATTTTTTCTTCTGGAGAAAAGTCTTTGTTTTATTTCGGCTAGAATAAAAGATTTTTTAAAAAACATTTTAATTGTATTTAAAAACCATTTTAATAACCTAATTAACCTATCATTACTTTTAAGCTGTATAGAAGTGTCTTAAATATCTAGTAAGTAAAATATTATTTACTGTCATCATGGCAAAGATAAAATAAACCAGTTACTAGAGATGAGTCATTAAAACGATTATGTTTAGAAATGTGTTAACAATTCAGGGGGGCATCTATCTGTCTGTCTGTCTGTCTGTCTGTCTGTCTGTCTGTCTGTC
>CAIGQQ010038942.1:15204491-15276870 GCA_903798035.1 Danio albolineatus
CTGTCTGTCTGTCTGTCTGTCTGTCTGTCTGTCTGTCTGTCTGTCTATCCTGCTTCTATCTCTCTCTCTCTGTCTATTTATCCTGCTTCTATCTCTCTCTCTGTCTATCTATCCTGCTTCTATCTCTCTCTCTGTCTATCTATACTTCAAACTGCTATCTGTCTGTCCGTCCGTCCGTCCGTCAAATGCCGTATATATATGCATCTTGGTTATATTGAGCCATGGGTTCATTTCATGAGGTTCAGGTCCACCATTGGTCAAATTTACACTTTGCAATTTTGCAGGTCACCAAATGACTTTGATTGCCAGCCTGTTCTTGAATTTGTCTGAATGAAAGTGCATTTAAGTAATTCAAGTGTGCAAGAAACAATGGCAGCTTTTTACCACAACCTTTAGACTCAAGCTCATCTCTTGTCATTTTTTTATCAATATCTCCTGAGGATTGTTGCTTTTTTTGATGGATCTAAGAAAACGTAGAGTCCTTTGAGGTATAAAGTGGGATCTGTGGTGTGTGTCGTCCCTCAGTGTGTGTGCCAGTTGTCATGGTGACAGACGGCTGGGGATGTGAGCTCGTTGTGTGTGTGCGTGCAAATGTGTTACAGCGAGATCCTGGCCTCACTATAGCAATGGTAAGATCTGTAAAGCTATTGCACTTTAACCCAAGCGCCTGTGAATCAGGAGTGTCCTCCTCCTTCTCCTCTCTCCACGGAAAGCCATTATTTCTCATCTCACAGTGCTGACCTGAGGCAGTGATTCAGTGTCAACATGGCGGAGGAATAGCACATAGGTTGTCCTTTTCCAGCTGTCTCCAGGTATTAAACTGTGAAGGATGTCTAATGGCTGGGGAGACGGAAATCCTCTGTTTACCCTGAATGCATATGAAGAGAGGATTTCTGTGGAGGACAGAGGATAGTATAGGTTTTTTTTCCCAGAATAAAACACAAAAGCTATTTTTATTCCTCAGCAGTTTTAAAAATGAAGTTTTTAAAGTTTTTGTAATAATGTAATAAAAGGATAATTTATGTTCACCAAAGAAGCTTTCAGTCCAGAGTTCTTGAAAAAAACTTTTTTCTCCTAGTGTGAAGAACATTTATTAATCCGAATGGGACTGGTCATTTGTGTTAGGTTATTTATGGAAGCATTATTGCAGATTAAAAAGCTTTTATTCATAAGAGTAAATGTCATAGAACAGCCATTTTGGGTTCCCCAAATAGCCTTTTAGTGAAGTGTTCTTGTTTATATTAGTGTGTGTTAAACAAACTGTTTGAAAAATTTATAATAATTGATGGAGAGAGAGAGAAAGAACCCAGTCCAGGAGACTCGAAACAAGCAGAAGAATTCCTTTTATAGAGATGTGATGGTTTATCTGCAGTCAAACAGCGCCTTCGAGAAGTCCACAAGTCTGCAAGAGCCTAAAGGAGTCTGTTACGTCTGCAAGTTTATCACAGGTCTGTAAGCAAGTCTTAAATAAGCCTATAATATGTTTTAGGAGGAGGGGAGTGGCTAGGTGGAGATGGCGTTAACCTACCGTAGCCACTGACATCACAAGTTCATCAGCAAAATTTGGGGCATTTCATTTTTTGATTTTGTTACTTTAACTGCTGTTTCACAGTTTCACTTTAATTCAGGAACATTTCACTCATTCCCCCGCATCCAGTGCCTCAGTTTGTGACGCGGGTACACGGTCCGGTCTTGAACTATTGAACTTGAACTATTCGTTCGTTCTTCACATGAGAGACAGAAAGAGAGTCAGAAAAAGATTTGATCCGTTCATTTTTCAAGTCCTCGGTTTTGAGTCATGTCTTTACATACGGTCACATGATGAACATGAAATGACTCAAAAAAAGACTCGTTCACCTTGATGAATTAGACTCAAAATCAGAGTCAGTAAATGATCCGAACTTCCCATCACTATGCACGGACTGGTGGAAGAATGATGTTTTATTAGAATGCCGAATGGAAAGAAAAGTCTCCGCATTTCGCGATGCAGGTGTCATATTCCCACAGAACACTCCACTTTTTTGGAAATGGGATTATTTTACAGCTCACCTAAACTGTTGAGTTCAGCCAATCTTCAGGTGTCTTAGCTTAGCATAAATCATTGAATCAGATTAGACCGTTAACATCTTGCTCATAAATGTCAAAAAAGAGTTTTAATTCACCTTTTTTAAAGCTTGACACTTATGTAGCTACATTGTGTACTAAGACTGATGGAAAATTAAAACTTGCTATTTTCTAGGTCGATATAGTTAGGGACTATACTCTCATTCTGGCATAACAATCAAGGAACTTTGCTGCAGTATGCAACAGGAGCAGTGGTATTGCACAAGGTGTTAATCAGAATATTATGAAATTATCTTTTTTTTTTTGGACAAGATGCTAATGGTCTAATCCAGTTCAATACCAATGCTAAGCTATGTTAAAATTGCTCCTCTCAGACCCAGAGATCAGCTGAATGCATTCAACTTTTTAATCTAGGAAAGTTGTAAAATGTGTTTCAAATGTTTGTAAAATTATTTTAAAGAGTGGAATGTTTCCTTTAACCTAAATAACTTCCTCCACTGTATGGAACATATATTGCAATGTAAAGGTTTCATGGATGTTCAAGTCTTCTCATAAAAGGCATGGGCCGGTACAAGATTCTGACAGTATGATAACCTTGGATAAAAATATCACGGTTTCACAATATGATGATATTGTGATTGCTGCCTTTTAAAATATATTCTTTTAAAGTATCTGGCCAAAAAACAAAACCTTTTTCCTCTTTGAACACAATATATTTTATTTTGAGAAACATTTAAAATATTTTGGAGCAGTAAACATGTCAGGATAAATAATTTAAGTGAATCATTGACTTTTGCGGTCATTGTTTGTTTCAAAAACACAGATGTCTTTACATACTGTATTACACCTAAAAATCTAAAAATAACATGTAAATAAAAAAATCGTACTCATTCCTTAGGAACGGTATAGCAGAATGTTTTGATGGTATGAAAACCTTGAGTTTTCCAAATCGCTATCTCATAATGCCTGTAAAGAACCTTTTATTTTTGTAAAAACTGTGTAAAACAGCAGTTCATAATTACTGCGGACTACAACATATCCCCAAAGGACAAAATAAGAGTAGTCCATATGGTAAGCTTTCTGAAGTTTGTTGTGTTTGTGTGAAAAACAGCATGTGGTTTAAGTTAATATTCACTGATAATCTTCCCCTCCAGCTCTCAGAGCAAACATGGCAATTTGGCATAAGTTGAACGTCAGTTCAACGTACTTCATACGTCATTGATCTTTTATTAAATGTTGGTGTTTTTTTTTTCAGAGTTGTACAGCCTGTGGGCACTCTTATTTGTGTTCTGTTGAAAAATAAAACATATTTTCAGATTTTAAACATCATGGCAGTGAGTAAATAGCAACAGATTGTTCGTGTTTGTCTTTTCTCTTTTTCTTAACGTTTTGCCTATAGCTCCTCCAGCTGAATTGATACATTTACATAATAATGATTTACTAAAAATGGAAATGTTTTTCTGTTTCATTCTTGAAAAGTTTTGTGAACTGACAACTTTGTCAAAACAATCTCTTTTTAAATGAATTTACAAAAATGAAAAGAGCATGATGTAACCGTTTTAACAAATCACATTTTTGATACAATGATAAGGACCAAAGATGGTCTGCACTCAATAATTTGTTAAATGAATCACAGGAAAAAAGAACTAAGACAAAGGTTTTAGCTGTGTGCCTTTGCCAGTGTAATAGTGGGCCCTATCATACACCTGGCGCAGTGAGGCACAAGACGTGTTTGGCTTGATGTGTTGCTATTTTTAGACTAACGCAACCCTAATTTTCCTGTTTTGCGCCTCGTTGTTTAAATAGTAAATCTATTTGCACCACTTTGTGGACTCATGGGCGTTACACTCTAGAAAGGAGGTGTTTAAGGTGCATTGTTGGCACGTTGCTATGTTGTTGAAAATAGACTATGCAATTGACCAGTTGAAAGCAGGTCTAAAGTCCAGCGCAGAGCAAGTCAGTTGTGCGCTTTAAAAGCTTGTGTATTACATATTGCTTAATACACACAGGTTTTTCAGCAATACACATATCTTTACAAATGAAAAATAATTAAATGATTAAAAATATTACAAAAATGATTATTTTCTCAAACAGATTCTTCAAACGGTTTGAGTTGCCTTAACTTATTGGTTTTACAGTACTCAGTTGTTTTGAGTTCTCTTAATTTATTGAGCTTTACTGCTCAGATTGCTTTGTTTACTCAAATGGATTAAGCTCGCAGTACTCGTTATGATTAGTTTTTAAACTTAAATGATTTGTTGCAATCAGTTTCCTTAAATAGTTTGTTACTTTAACTTTTTGGGTTTTACAGTGTGTATAAAATATTTTCTGGATTTATTTTCATTGCTATGTTGTATTGAACTAAAATGTAAAAACCAAAAAGATTTTTCTGGAATAACATTGCAAATGTTTTCAGATAATGAACAGCTGAAGTGGATTAAATCCCACCTGACTGGTACAATATATGTGCTTTTGTGTTTTTTTTTTTTTTTTTTTTTGCTGGATATGGAAAGGAATCTTTGCATAAATGCACAAGGCGAAGCAATTAAAGAAATTGCCAGAGCCTCTTACTGCACTAAACGATATATGATATCCTATCATTTTCTCGGTTAGCTCACCTCCGGCAGCCCTGCCTGAAGCCATTAACACTGACGATGAGGAAAGTTAGAGTGAGGTTAGAGAGTAATGCACGAATGATACGAAGACGGGAGAGAAATGGTGAAGGGAGCAGAAATGCAATTGTTCACATTTTCTCACTATTTTGTTTTGGGTTGGATCACTTAGATTCATAGCGAATACGTGATCTTTACTGTTCTTTACTACTCAGCTGTGTAATGTTTTTGTATATTTATTGGTGCAACTTGTTTATTACGTTTATTAGTTTATTTTCAAATTTTGTATACATGGATTATACTATTTTTTTTATTATTACATCTATTTAGCATTTGTTGGAATTTGTATTGACAAATGGATGTAATTTCTGCAGTTATTCAATTTTCCCTATTTATTTATGCTTTTGAGTTGCAATACGGGACCTTGATCTTTCCTCCAACAACTTTCAACCTTGAAAAGTTTGAAGAAATTACATTTTTTAACAATTTTAATAGTTTATAGCGATACTGTATAGTGTCTGGGTTGGTGTTACAAAAATCTTATAATAAACTGGCAGTACATTTTCTGTAATTTTAGTTTAATTTGACTTATTTCTCTCTATATCAGGGGTGCCCAAACTTGGTCCTGGAGGGCCGGTGTCCTGCAAAGTTTAGCTCTAACTTCCTTCAACATACCTGCCTGGAAGTTTTGAATATACCTTGATAGAACTTGATTAGCTGGTTCAGGTGTGTTTGATTGGGGTTGGAACTAAAATATGCAGGACACCGGCCCTCCAGGACCGAGTTTGGGCACCCCTGCTACTATTTTAATTCCATTATATAATATATACATCAGGGCGCCACGGTGGCGTAGTGAGTAGCACGTTCGCCTCACAGCAAGAAGGTCGCTGGTTTGATCCCCGGCTAGGCCAGTTGGCATTTCTGTGTGGAGTTTGCATGTTCTCCCCGTGGTTGCGTGGGTTTCCTCCGGGTGCTCCGGTTTCCCCCACAGTCCAAAGACATGCGGTACAGGTGAATTGGGTAAGCTAAATTGTCCATAGTGTATGTGTATGAATGAGAATGTATGAATGTGTTTCCCCGAGATGGGTTGTGGCTGGAAGGGCATCCGCTGCGTAAAACAAATGCTGGATAAGTTGGCGGTTCAATCCGCTGTGGCGACCCCGGATTAATAAAGGGACTAAGCCGAAAAGAAAATGAATGAATGAATGAATATATACATTAAATATCGTTGCCTTGTACTTGTAAATGTGTAATGACAATAATGTTGAATCTAATCTAATCTAATAAACCACTAAAATGTCAATAAAAGTCATTTTTGTCGACTTCGGACTTTGAAAATTCACCTCTACAGTTTAACAGAGCAGAGATCAACATCCCAAAATGCAATTCACAAGCATAATTAAAAAGAAAACTTGTGAAAAGGAAAGGAATAATTAAAAGGAAAACTTGTGAATCACAAAATATCGATTAATTAACATATACTGTATTTTTACAATGATTGCTGTAAACAAATCAACTTAAAATACTGTATATAAGCTAAGTGTGTGATTTTGGACTCGCTGAGAGTGTTTTCAATTTTAACCCTAGCTGCAAATATCTGCCATGATTATCTATTTGTGAACAACAGCATGTCTGCGATAATACACAATCATCTGTTTCAATCGTGCAAAAAGTTTAAAGCCATCAGTCATTTTTCAATTGCTCTTCTTATCTGCTTCCCTCAAATTCTGCCTGAGCTTGAATGAAACCCAGGCTTCAGTGAAAGGTACTGTAGTGGTAAAGCAAGACCTCAATTGTGTGAGTGATTCTGGCTGAATGATTGAAAGGTTTGCTGCAGCGAGGAGAGCTGGGAGGCTGGCACGATTGCGTAAGACTGAAGTCTGTTCCACCGTCTCTTCTCTTTCATTTTAACGTTTTAAAAATCTATATTCTATATCAAATATTGTCTCATCGTGACCTCGGGGCTCCATCAATTACGGGGGCTTTTAAGGCACCCACCCTGGGGCCGGTTCTGACTGATGGGCAGGAGGAAAATACTTTCCTCTTTGTGTACTTGATATCGGCGAACACCTGAAGCATACCTTGCTTCTAAAATTAGTTTTCATCTCTGTAATGGGCACGTCTCTTTCCCTCCAGACATGACTCTGCTCAAATAGTAAATGCGAGAGGAAGAAAGAAATGGGTGACTTGAATAAACCCACTAAAATTCCTTTCTTACTGAATATCTGGGACAGATCGCACCTTTGCAACTGTTTTAAAACATTACTTTTGGGATTGACTACACAGGGCTAATACACACAGGGATAATATGAATATAAAAAGGCAGGAATGTTTTTGTGGTTGACCTGATTGCATATGTATTGGGTAAAATTTGCACCTCTTCCAAAATGGGATGTTGTTCACAGAAAAATGTATATAGATATCTAATTATGGGAAAGATTAAGAGAGACCACCTGTGTTTTATGTAAAACTACTGATTGCGTTCATTTATTCATTAATTTTCTTTAAATTTATCAGGGGTCACCACAGCAGAATGAACCCCCAACTATTCCAGCATATTTTTTAGGCAGCGGTTTCCCTAAACGGCCAATTATTATTTCTTACATTCCAAGAAGGATGTAAGAAAACACTTAAATCAGAGTTGTCAGTTTTCATCAGTCGGCCATATTGGAAAGCAGAATGTAAACAATGCCTCTGAACTAAAGACAAAGCATACTTTGCTGATTATTGCTGCTGAAAATAATCTATTATTGTGATGTTTTGGATTGTACTAGCTGGTTTACATTTAGAGAACTAATAATTAAGTTAAAACAAATCAAGCAAAAGAATGGAAAAAAAATGAGGAACTTAGAAAATGAGGAACTTAGAAATTATTTATTTATGATTTGGTTGTGTGTAAAACAAAGACCATGCAGGTCAGGTAGTTGAAACTGTAGGCTACAAATATTTAATTCATTAGGAATTAATAAATTATTTATAAATAATTAATTCACCGCCGCATATGATGACGATGCCATCGTCCATCGTCCATTTCACATTAGACATCATACGATGCCAAATTGGTCGACATCGTCCTAGTATACTGTATTGACAACATTCAACTTTGTTCTTAACATTTCTGATAAAATATGTAAAATATTAGACCAATATCTTAATTAATACTGCTCAAGCGTTTCTTTTACCACCTATTAAATGCAACTGATCAAAATATTGCACTTTTGCTGTTTATTAAGTCCTTCTATATCTGATTTAGTAGCTTCTGTGTGTTTTTTGCAACGTACTTTTACAGCAAATCGTAATTTATTGCATTAATTTGTACAATCACATTCTTATGATTTTAGTATGATTTGCTCATGCCCCAATGACTGATAGGTTTAGAGGTAGGGGGTATGCCTCTTTTTATAAATCACACTTTTTCATATTAAATAAATTAGTATGATTTAGCAGGGGCGCCACGGTGGCGCGTGAGTAGCACGTTAGCCTCACAGCAAGAAGGTCACTGGTTCGATCCCCGGCTAGGCCAGTTGGCATTTCTGTGTGGAGTTTGCATGTTCTCCCCGTGGTTGCGTGGGTTTCCTCCGGGTGCTCCGGTTTCCCCCACAGTCCAAAGACATGCGGTACAGGTGAATTGGGTAAGCTAAATTGTCCATAGTGTATGTGTGTGAATGAGAATGTATGGATGTGTTTCCCAGAGATGGGTTGTGGCTGGAAGGGCATCCGCTGCGTAAAACAAATGCTGGATAAGTTGGCGGTTCATTCCGCTGTGGCGACCCCGGATTAATAAAGGGACTAAGCCGAAAAGAAAATGAATGAATGAGTATGATTTAGCCTTTTTTCTCACAATATGTAAAACAGTTATGTTTCCCTTATGAGACATAAATAGGCAGAACTAATTATTCAGAAGTATGTTAACCATCCTATCCATGCTGTTGTTTACTGTTGTTCACCATAATGACTTCGCATATGGGTAATTGACCAAAGTATCACAAAATCTGGCTTTTCTATTATATCTAGTTTTTCTGTAAGCTATAGTATTGACAACTTCACTTTGTATTTGGTGTGAATGTGAGTTAAACCATGTTGCTTTAATGTAGATGGGACATTCACTGAAAAATAGACCTTGACAGGAGCCTTTATGAAGCTGTCATGGGACATCTTAAGACAGAGTGTCAGTGGAGTAGGATCACTCAACACTCGGCCCAAAGGCAGAGAAAGCCAATGATATGACCTGTGACCACATATGAAAGGTATATTTCAATCTATTTTGACAAGCCTGCACGTATAGAGCCGTTCATTTTTTTCATACACTTCAAACACATTCTTGGTGAATTGAAAAAGGATCCAAACCCCTTGATTTCAAATAATACACTGGATTTTATTATTATATTAAAATGTTCATATATTTGAACATGAATTTAAAATGCAGTGTTATTAAGAAGATTGTATTGCAATTTGAAGCAATGACAGCTTTAAGTGTGTATTATTATTATCCCCCCCACATTCCGATTGTTTTTGCTCAAGGTCACAAAGGAGTGATTGATGCGTGTGTGTTTGTTAAATAATACTGCACTTTCTTACCTGCAGTGAGTAATGGTTTGACTTGGCTTTTGTATTGAACCGACCTCTTTTTCTCTTGCGTCACTCTATTATTTATTTAAAATCTGTTTGTTATCGTTGTTATACTGAGCTATAAACATTTTAGCATGATATTATTCATAAGCAAACTGCAGCATGTTTGCTTGCAGCTTTGCTTTGTATTTATCTAAGTTTTTTTTTACTTGGGTCTTTGTAGTTCTTTCAAAGTAACTGCGAGTTTCTTTGAGGTGTCTCTCTCAAGTTTGTGGTTTGAAAATGCCTTTTCTTAGTCGTACGAGTGGATTTATATACTCTTCACTTGCTGAGAATGGGATGAAGACATTTCAGCGCTTGAAGATTCTTTTATATCTTCCATTTATTTTCTCAAATGTGTTGAATTTTTCTTGGCAAGTTGTCCATCAGATTCAGTAGTAATGAAAATTTGCTGTTTGTTTACTTACCCTCAGCACCTCCTCTGATTAGGAAATGTGAAACTGATACAGAAAATTTGGTACTTTGTGTTTTTGGGGCAACTTCTCCTCATCCATATCTTTAAAATAACATTCAAAGTATATATAGAGTAGGACACAGGTCTAAAACCAGTTATAATTCTATTCTGCAGTATTACAGTTAAAGAAAATGTCTTAGAAATGACAACAGCTAAGCATTTGGAGGCAAATAAATGAATATTTTTTTACAGCAAAGAGTATTTAAATATGACAACCTCACAAAATATTTATTTTAATAATTGTTTTTTTGAACATTCAGTTTATCTAAACCCTGATTTTTTTTTTATTTGAACAAAATGTTAAGTGTCTAACCTTTGATGATGATAATAATAAAAATAATGATAATAATAGTAAGCAGAGATGTTTCTAGTATTGAATGATCGTATGACAATGAATGTACTTACACCAATATTCTGATTTTAATCAGATTAAGACAATACTCTGATTAAGAGTCTACCATGTAAACAGCAATTTTTTTTAATGACCTCAATCCGACTAAAGTCATAATCGAACTAAACAGAAATCAAATTAAGACATTTTTTAGTGCCATTATTGAAGTGCAGTACAGACATGTAAACACTTCAATTAAACTATTACCATTGTGTAGGACTTTCGTTGCATTTTGCGTCAGGATAGTGTATACACACACAAATGTTTGACACTATTCTCTGCACCTACCGAGTCAGTGAAGGACCACAGACATCTGCATCGTAAAATGCTGAGGTTTTTTTCCCATATGGCGTTCGGTGTCAAATTCCATTAAAACAACACTCTTCCAGCAGTTCATACTCTCATCCAATATCTCACTTGTCACGAGAGGCATGAATGAAATTATCCTGAATGAAAGTGCCAAACTGCAGTTAAAGTCGACAAGTTAAAACTTAAACACCCGAAATTACAGGAAACTCTGGAGGAAATGTGGAAAGTGTAGTGTTCATCGAATTATGTGCTATAACATGTAAAACGGGATCATGAAGGGATTCAAAAAGCAACTCATGTAAATACCTTGATCATATTATTGTCTTGTTCAGATTAAGGCAAATAATTCAATTACTGATGTCCATGTAAACGTAGTCACTGAAGACTGAAGTAACAAGGCGGAAAATTCTGCTTTCACACAAAATGAATGTATTACTCTTTAAAGAATATTGCAATGGGTGACATGGTGGGGCAGTAGGTAGTGCTGTCGCCTCACAGCAAGAAGGTCGCTGGTTCGAGCCTCGGCTGGGTCAGTTGGCATTTCTGTGTGGAGTTTGCATGTTCCCCTCCCGTGGTCACGTGGGTTTCCTCCGGGTGCTCCGGTTTCCCCCACAAGTCCAAAGACGTGGTAGAGGTGAATTGCGTAGGCTAAATTGTCCGTAGTGTATGTGTGTGAATGAGTGTGAATAATTGTGTATGGATGTTTCCCAGAGATGGGTTGCAGCTAGAAGGGCATTTGCTGCATAAAACATATCCTGGATAAGTTGGCGGTTCATTCTGCTGTGGCGACCCCAGATTAATAAAGGGACTAAGCCAAAAAGAAAATGAACAAAGAATATTTCAAAATATAATCGATTGGGGTAACACTTTATTTGAAGGTGTTCTTATTACACATTCCATGTACTTTTATAATAATTACAAATAATCATACACCATTACATGAAACTAACTCCAAACCTAACCCTCATTCTAGTAAGTATAAGTAATTTTATTCAGTAGTTAAATAAATACACTGTAAAATTCATTAAAATTCATGTACAGAGGACACCGTAAAATTAAGTGTAACCCTGATTTGATTGTATTTTTTTAATCCAATAAATGCAGTCTTGCTCAACATAAGAGATATTAATTAACCTTAGCATTTGACTGGTAGAGTATGCTACATTTTTACGGACGATTATCTATGTTTAGGGTCAAACACAGAGTTCAACCCCCTAAAATTTCAGCTACAGCCAAACGTGAATGAGGAAGCCCTTCCAACAGTATTACTTTCCCCAAGGCTCTATTAACATTCCTCTCAGATGCTGATTATTCCCTCGGGATGGTGCAAGGACAGACCTGGGATAAGATCTAAACCTCCCATTCATCACACCAGCAGCTCTGCCCACTTCCCATGTTATTGAGTGCTTACATGAAGATGAACAATAAATGCAAAGCCCTCAGTTGCTCTCCGGAGAATATGACTAATGCTTTTGTATTCTATGGCAAGTGGTTTTAACATTTAATATAGGAAAATTTATATATCGTTTAAGGATGGGCAAAAAATTATTAATTGTGATCATTTAGAAATCGCCCACAGTAGAGTACAATTACAAATCTTTGTAAGATATAACATCAGCTATTACACTGGAAATAGTGCATTGAAATAATCAAATAAGTACTAGTATCTAGAACAGGGGTCTCAAACTCAATTTACCTGGGGGCCACTCAAAACAGAGTCTGGGTGAGGCTGGGCCGCATCATGTTTTTCACAAGAAATTAATTACGTTATTAATTATTATTTTCTAATTTGTTTTATTTTTTATCTTAATTTGTGTAAAAAAAAATAGATTTGTTAAGATTGGAATTTTTTTAACATAAAATAAGATGGAAAAAAAAATCAAGTGAATGCTGAATCAATTAATAAATACCGGGAAAGCAAAACACAAATATTTCCCGAAACAGGATCCAGCAAGATCCGGCTCAATTTAAGCACTGATTTATATACATTTATCTACGTATAATGTCCCGCTGGGCAGAAACTTAAATTTTTTTTTGAAGGGTTGTGAATGAAGCACACTGGTACAAATGTCCGCGTGTGCCCAATAGAAACGAGGCACGGAAGAAAACACTCGCTGCTGTAACTTTCACTCACTGAGAAATGTTTCTTCGTCTGAGAGAGCCATATACAGTACCCCACTGTGATTGGCAGGTTCATTCAGCCATGCACACAACACTGTAAAGTGCCATACATATCAAACTCGCAGACCGCACTGACAATAAACTTTCAATCTAAGGCAGGGGTCACAAACTATCGTCCTGCGGGCCGCATTTGGCCATAGGGCCGCAAGTTTGAGACCCCTCATCTAGAACCTATAGAGCTAATGATTAAATTCATTCAGACATTTTCCTTTGGCTTACTTCCCTATTTTCAGGGGTTGCCACAGTGGAATAAACTGCCAACTATTCTAGCATATGTTTTAAGCAGCGGATGCCCTTCCAGCTGCAATCCAATACTGGGAAACACCCATAAACACTCACAGTCACCAATGTTGTTTACCTAATTCACTTATTCTTCACGTCTTTGGAAAAAAAGGAGGACCCGGAGGAAACCCATGTAAACACAGGGAAAACATGCAAACTCCAACTGCCAACTGGCCCAGTTGGGATTCGAACCAGCAACCTCTTTGCTGTGAGGGAACAGTGCTAACCACTGAGCCACTGTGCTGCTCCCTAATAAATATATACTGAATGCAAAATATACTTGTAACTAAAACTGGTAGCATGAATACATATTAAAATTAAATATTACAGATTATATATTAATAATAAATATTAAATTGGCTTGCCATGTGGCTCTGGCTCCACCGGTTTGGACCCAGAGGGAAAAAAAACGATTATTGGATTATTTATTTGTGGCTACACTTCATTCATAAGAGCATATTTCGAATCAATACATGTAGAGGGTTACCGTTTTATTGGTTTTATTCAGGGATGTCCTTGAATGCATGTCGTCTCTGTTTTTTTTTTGGTCTCTCGTCCTCATTTTCACACATTACGCGAGGTCTCGTTATCTGAAGTCTTACTATACACCTGCACAGATTAAACACACACCCTTAAAAGTAAATGTTGTGTGGATATGCACGTAATGATGTTAGCTTATGAATGCTCTGTGCTTATTGAGGGGATTCAATCTCTCGGGACGCGTCTGCGTGATTTCCTCTGTGATTGAAATCCATTAGAGCTCGTGGATCTGTGATACAAGCGGCGCTGGCAGGAGATGCACTGATCAAGAGGAGGGCATGGGGAGTCGCTGTATGCGATAAATCACATTGCTATTTTGTGTTTGTCAGTCATGGGCTGCAGATTTAGAAAATCTTCTTAAATCCTACAAAGGCACAGTTTGCCCCCTGAAAACCAAACCAAGGAAGTTCGTGTCACAAAAAGGGTTGAGGATGGAGGAAATGAAGAAAACGGAAGGGTTACTAGAGAGCAGGTTATTTTGTACTCCCTTTTGGACAATTGTACAGTTAAAATGAGAATGATTAGCCATCCTGAATTATTAGCGTACGAGTGGGCGCAGCCACTTGAATCATTATGGCTGGAGACTTCCGGTCTCATTTACTTGTGTAAGAATTGGCTATGTCTCTCCATGATAATAAACCCTGAGGATGGTTATGGAATTCCACGATAACAAACCATGAGAATGGTCAGGCATTAAGGCAATGAGCTGGCTAATCTAAGAAGATCAGAAAACCAGCTGTTCAACTGTTTTATTCAAATCATCCTGAGTTTATCTTCCTGTCTGTATGTCCTTGCTCCATCAGAGTAAACCATTCACATCTCACATAAAAGGTTCAAGGTTTTAACTTGGTATATATATTCATGTTTGGTATCATTTTAAATGTCTCTGTGTGATTGGTAAAGTGGTTTTAAGGTCATTATACTATTTCACTGGTATTTGTTGAATTTGGTTTTAACTCTGATGAAATCTCTGCCAGATGCTCCCCCTCCAGAGGTGATTAACACATCAATGCATTAGGCGTGGGTCACTGTGACACCCTGTCGGGTACTTAAGGTTAAGATCTTTGCAGATCTGCGTTTTTTTCTGCAGCCAGAAGACCCCGTTGCAACTTACAAGTTTCTGGGTTCTGTCCCGGAGCTTGTAAGTTGCAATGTCTTTTTACATGGTCAGGTATTAATCTTTAACTCTGTTATACAATCTGAATTGGCTTATCGTGTATAATTATGTGAATCGAAATGAAAATCTTTGCCTGTAAAATAAATACAATTCTTGTTTAAACTCTCATATTTCCTGACAATCACTGACTTAAAATGATATAATCTAGTGGCTAAATCAAACTCTCTTTAAGTATGAGCATTCAAATTAAACTAAATTGGAGTCAGATTAAATTCGGAGTTGGAAACTAATCAAAATATGTTTTCATAAGTAAATATTTCTTTTTACATGTGCTAAAAGGCTTACATGCATTTAACTTCAACCATGCTGTTAGCTTCGTCGTTGGGCTAACAAAAGGATCCTTACACTTGCATTCATTTTTAGACATCAAAAACAGCTTGTTTTGCTGCTTGTTTGTCTGTATAATCATGCAAACACTTGTTTGTAGGGCGATTAGTTTGACTGTTTTCCGTTTATTATTTCTAGTCATTTCTCCCATAGGCAACTGAATCAGGAGTTCTAAAATAATCGCAAAAACGAGCGCACTTCTGCATTGAAGAATAAGGTCAATATATTCCCCCATTTTCTGCTTAACAGAAGGAAGATTTTTTCAACACATTTCTAAACATAATAATTTTATTAACTAATTATGATTTCTTTTATCTATGCCACGAGAACAGTACATATTTTTTTACTATATATTTTTAAGATACTAGTATATAGCTTCAAGTGCAACTTAAAAGCTTAACTACACTGTAAAAAAATCTGTAATTTTACCCCAGCTAAACCCCAGCTGCCGGAAATAAACTATAAAATATCGTCCGTTAAATTACAGAAATTTACCAGAATTTTAAACTTAAGGGAATTTCTGTAATTTAAAATGGCCGTTAAAATTACGGATTTTTTTACAGTGTAGGTCAATTAGGCAAGTTAGGGTAATTAGGCAAGTCATGGTGTAACAGTGGTTTGTTCTGTAGACAGTCGAGAAAAAAAATTATAACCGCTAATATGATTGACGTTAAAATGGTTTTTAACATTATTAAAAACTGCTTTTACTCTAGCCAAGATAAAATAAGACTCTTAAACATTTTTTTATTGTAAATACTGTGAAAAAAATCCTGGCTCTGTTTATTATCGTTTGGGAAATATTTAAAAAAGGGAATCAAAATCACTTTAGGGCTAATAATTGTGACAAACTGTATGTTGGATCAAAAAACCAAACTATAGCATTTTTGTAATCTGACATATAGAATGTGCTTGTCCTGGAAACAGAATTAATTTGCAAAATTAAATATTGCAAAATTTGTATTTGAAAAAGTATTTTTTGCATAAATGTATTGATATTGAATTTCATTTAAAATTAGTAAACATTGAGATAATAAGAAAGAAAATACTTTTAATAATCATAATTTTTGGAAACCTAGCATTTGATTGGTGAATATTTATTGTGAATGCCAATACATCTAAAGTGCTTCACAATCATGAGGGGGGTATCTCCACACCACAACCATCACCATTTTGTATTTTGCAACAAAGCTTACTGTGATTATTGGATGGCATATGGTCTATAATATCAGCAGAAAACCACAAGAATAAAATGTCATGGCAGTGTAAATTAAAAATTGAGAAAGTAAATCTACCTGATTAAATCCTTGTAAGAATTTGCATGAGTAAAATTCAAGTAAATTTTACTAATCGTATATTAAGTACAATTGTCAATATCATGTAAAATTCTTAATGTTTAACCGAACACGCTTAGAAATTAAGGAAAAGTGAATTTATTATCTTTAAATTTGCATCTAGATTTATTTAATTTAATCAAGTAAAGTTATTTTTTAACAAAATTAACTGTTGCTTTGATCAAATTAAGTAAGTTATTAGTTACAAGTTTGATTTATTTTTTCTGTAATATTCTTACATTCGTTGTTTTATCAATTTAATGGATGTGATGTGGTTGTGGGGCGACCAAGGCAATACGTTTTGAATAAAATGTACTTATTATTATACTTGTAAATGTACTTCCAATGATTAGAAGTCATTTAAGTACTACAAGTAAGTGAATGCTAATATTTAACTCTTTCCACTTAGTTAATTTATTACATGAAGTAAATGTGTAAATATTCAAAGCTATCTCACGGCAATTCATAACTTTTTATTTAGTGGCTAATTCGTATGAATTCGTACGATGTAATTCATACAATTCAGTACGATTTGCTCATCAACCAATGACGGTTGTGTTTAGGGCTGGGGTTGGGTGCCACGCCTCCTTTTTGTAAATCGTACATTTTCGTTTGACTGAACTCGTACGAATTCGCACGAATTAGCCACTAAACTGCCAAAACGTAAAATACTTCATTTTTCTCATGAGATCAGGCTGAAATATTTTACATAGAAAACTGTAGTTATACTTGACATTTATTAGTACAGTAAACAATTACGACTACTTGCGTGCTACTGAAGATGTGTTAACTGCAGGAAATGAAGTAAATTAAAGGGTTGTAGAAAATTAAAAATACATTTCCTTCATATAAACAGTTATGTATATTAACACTACCCAAATTAAGGTAACATATGGAAAAAACTCAATCATTGGGTTCATTTTTGAATGCTTGGGTTTATCTATATTTTACCCAACCAAGGAACTCCATGTAATAAATTGTTTACAGCTGGAGGAGATAAAGGGCCTGTTCATGTCTGGTATTACATAAATGGGTTTTACTCAGTGAAATCACAGTTTGGCTCACTTGTTCTTTGCCAGGTTTGCTATTTTCTAATTTTTTTATCTATTATTGTGAATTAAGTTGGCAATTTACATATGAACGTGAAAGAAAACAACAGAGTTGTCAATCCATGTTTTTGAACATAAATCGGTGCAATGTAACATTAAGTCCCGGGTCTCACGGTGGCGCAGTGGGTGGCACAATCGCCTCACAGCAAGAAGGTCACTGGTTTGAGCCTCTGCTGGGTCAGTTGGCATTTCTGTGTGGAGTTTGCATGTTCTCCCAGTGTTGGCGTGGGTTTCCTCCGGGTGCTCCGGTTTCCACCACAGTCCAAAGACATTCAGTATAGGTGAATTTCCGCTGTGGCGACCCCAGATTAATAAAGGGACTAAAGCTGACAAGAAAATGAATAAATGAATGAAAATTAAGTCCCTTTTACAAATGATGTGTGTCTGAAAATGTCTGAAAAAGCAAACTCCATGTACCAAAAGGCTTACCACTGGTGGAAAATTAGGAAAACTGAAGAGTTGCCGGGGAAAAATATATATATTTCTGTCTTTCTTTTTTATTCTATTCTTCACCATCTGCATAGACCTTCTCAGCGGCAGTAAATGCAGCATCCCGCTGTGTTAACTCAAAAAGCCTCTCATGGAAAAGGCACATCGTGAGATACAATAGCCAATCTTTCTGACATTTGCCAATTGCCCCCAGATTTCCTCTTGGAAAAAAATCTACTTAAACTGTCAAGCATGTGTGCCGGGCTTAAGCGAATATGTCAAGCCACCCCATTCGCTCAAATTGAGAAACCTTAAACTGTCCAAGGCTAGCTGGTGTTTGAGTGGGATGTTGGTTTGTATTTGAATTAAAGAAAAAGCATTCCCATCATCAGACTCACTTATTTGAAATGAGCGCAGGCTGAAATCTTGACAGCGAAGCATTATAACTTGATAGGCTGCTACATCTTCAGTGTGTGATGGACTCTTAAGTAGGATTGAGTTTCTGCACACTTTAAAATTGTAATATCATGTGGAATTTTACAGTATGCATCTCACTGCATAGCTATGTACAACCTTTTCATTTACCTTGTATGTCTGTATATGGGAATAATATATAGGACTTTTTATATTCTCACAACAGCTAGAATTGCCCCAGCAGGCACTGGACATCAAACAGACGTAAAAATTGACGTTGGACTCCAACATCAGACTAACTTTGAATTTTGGTTGTATATGAAAATTGGGTTGACATCAGAACCCAACGTCAGTTTGAGGTCAAAATTCAATGTCAAAATGAATTTTAGATTTCATATTTCATGGCACAACACAAAACCAGCCAAAAAGAAACATCTACTGATGTTAGACTTTGACGATGTATGGATGTCATATCATCACGTTAAAATGATACTGGATTTTAGTTTGTAAATGCCACAGCCTAAAACCAACCAAATATCAACGGCAGCTGACATTAAACAACCCAGGCTCATTCTGATTATGTACCCCTACATACATTTCTGGAGAGCACCAAATATGTCCCAGGGGGTACTTTTTTTTTTTCTTTTCAGTTTTTGTTTTGCAAATGCACCAGAGGCCGCTGTGTATGCTTTTACAGATCTCAAATTTCTCTCACGAGTGCCATTCGCGCCTGCTGTTCTTGCATGTAATTCCACCAGAGGCCGCTGTTGACTGACTGACTGACTGACTGACCGACCAACCAACCGATCTCCCCACCCACACCCTTTCCTAAACACAACCAATTAGGGCTGTGCGATAATACGATATTTAATCGTGGACGATAAAAATGACTCCATGATCCACTTTTTCAGAAAAATCGTTGTATCGCCATGCAGTATATAGTGCAGTGCTTCCGCTTCATTCATGCTTCCATGACTGGCGCCACGCCTAAATTCATCCCGCCACGGCAATTACTGCTTCATTCAAACATTCAGTGGTCTGTCGTTGTTGTTTTTTTAAATAGCGGGTTACAATCGCACCAAAACGTATTAAAAGGTAAGTGAATTATAACTTTTATAGTCTGAAGAATAATCATGGTTTCATGGTTATCATGATTATTATGCATTTATTAAATTCAAAACACTACTAGATTTGTTAACTTTGTAAAAAAAAAAAGTCATTTGCATGTTTGAAGGTGTTGCTGAGGATCTGTGTAATAAGCTCTCTGGTTTGAACTAAGATTTGTTCGATTTGTTAAATGTTTATTTTGATGGTGCAGTAATTGTAATGCAAGTCTTGTTGAATGTTCTCTCTTTGCAGAATAGCACTTGCATTAAATGTTCACTTGATTAAAATATTCTTGAACATACATGGTAAGAGTATATCTTTATATGAGGACATTAGTTTAGTTGTATTGTACCTTTGTAATTTGCAAAATAGTCTTTAAAAATCTTTAAAAAATAGTCTTTTAAAAAAAAAAGAATCGGGATAAAAATCGTGAATCGTGATTTCCCCAAAAAAAACGTGATATGATATTTTTTCCATATCGCCCACCCCTACAACCAATAGTGTTTTCAAACGCACTGATTGACCAGCCCACCCCCTTCCCTAAACCCAACCGCAGAGTTTTCAAAAGCAATCCAGAAAAAGAAAAACCCAAGCCTAGTTTTACCACATTTTCAGATTTTACCACATTCTCACCCTGCTATTTACTTATTTATTTTTTGGCTTTTGTTTTTGTCTTACCTGCTTTCTGGAATTAATCTTCACTGGACTTGAACCCCCTTGTTGTCGTCAAATCTGCTCTGCGTCTCAAGTTCGCCAATGTAAGTGTCAAGTTACCAGACAAACTGGTTATGTCAGAAAAGCCGTCTATGTGGAGGCAAGTGGTCAGCTGGTAAGGTCAAAAAGAAACAGCATCACACACGGCGTTTGTTAAAAAAAACATGAAATGCAGCTATACGTAGCTCTGACTACATAATTTTTGATCTCCAGAAATTTATTTAGGGCTGCGTTTTTAGAATGAGCCTATGTTGAAAATAGAACTAAAGATCAATATCGTATGACAATGTGTGCCTGCTGGGACATATTAAAGTCTTTCATATCACCAGTCTTTTCAAAACACCTCTTTGTCACTTACTTAAATATATCAAGCTAAAATTTTGATTCTATAGACTCAAACTTGAATTTCAATTCAATTAATTTTTAAATGAACAAAAATTCATTGTTGTACATTTTTATTTTTATAGTATATACAACTTTTGGGAGGATAAAACTGGTCAATATAGTAGTTGTATTATTAACATTTTTATAAATTTGAACTTTTAATGTACTTTTTTCATGTGCATTGATTGATTGCATACAAGGTTAATGAATCTAAATAATTTTAATTAATTATGAATAAGTTGACAAACTGCAGGAGTGTAAGCCCAAGTCATTAACTTTTGACTTGCTCTCACTGAATCATTTGAATCCATTTGAGTTATTAACCCATGAATGAATCATTTGGAATTAATGGGTTGTTTATTGGAGACTCTCTTGGACCAAATCATTTGAATCCGCGGAACTATCAATTGTAGACTTGCTCTGAGTAGATTACATGGATCAGTGAGTCATAAACTCTAAACTCACACTGAGTGGTGAATCGTAAACTATAGACTCATACTGTGTTCCATTTGGAAGCGCTCATCCCTATGCCTTAATCGCTTCGAAGCTGTCACTCCAGAGAGCAAACCCTTCGAAGGGATTAAGGCGTAGGGATGAGCCTTTTTAAAAGAAACGCAGTGTACAACACCAAACAACTTGCATGCACAAAGCATCATGGGGACCCAAAGTGTCCATCACTTATGCTCTTTGAAATCCTTCATTCTGGAGAGCTCTTTGAAGTGGCCTGTTTTGAGCACTTTGTTTTGAAATGCACTTAAGTTTGGCCGCCATGATTATTTTCACTCTGAAGTGTCCTTTAGAGGACGATGTATCCCGTTTGGAAAGCAGCGTCTCTCTGAGTGGATCATTTGGATCAGTGAATCATTAACTGCACACCCGCTCTGAGGCGATCATTAGATTCATTGAGTCCTTAACTCTCTCTGAATGGACTATTTGAATCAGTGAGTTGTCAACTGTTCATTTGCTGTGAAACTGTCATTCGAATCAGTGAGTTCTTAACTGTACACTTTAAAAATTATGACACTTTAACCTAATATTATACTTTAACTTAATTTAAAAATTTATCAGGATTCGACTTAATTTCTTTAAGTCGACTAGAAGTTTATTTGGTTCAACTAATAAATTTAAAGGTGCTGTATGTAAGTTTTTGACTCTTCTAGTCAAAATATGTTTGCACATATTTAAGAAACATGCTAAGTGAACATTCTTGTTTATGTGAAAACAATGCTAAAGTCAGATATTCTGCTTTAAAAATGTGCTTTCTGTGCGGGAACTGTCTTTGTTTTGGTCCTTTTAACCTGGCCAATGCCAGTTTAGCACCCTGGGTTGCCTTGGTGGAAAACAGCGCATTTCATTCTTTCAGTCAGGAAGGCTCTCAAAGTATGCGTCTGCGACCGAAATGTGACCTCCGGTGGACAGTAACAGCCTCCGAAATTAGACAGAGATTCAGAGTTTCACATGAGGTGGTTATTACTTAGCAAATAATATAAATATTATGAATGTAAACATTAGGCAAGCAGGTTACCTTGTAACCCCATATCCTAACTTCACACTACATGACGAGATTTGCAGTAATGAGCCATTTGGTTGTTTGCACTTGACGAAACATGACAGAAATGTAAATACAGCCATTCAGAAGCACAGAATAGTGCACTTACTGCACTCCAATGAAATGGTACGGTTTATAATCTAATTAATACATATTTAGCCTCTTTAACATTATTAAATGTAGATGCTGAACCACTGATATGTGTTGGTTTGCACTGAGTCACAGGTCTAAAGTTCGATTTCAAACGGTTTATTTTATTTTGATCTGAGGTGAATTATCTGCCACTGCTTTCAGTAGTATGGCAATAAATGTCATACAATGGCATTCAAACTCGCATACTGTATTAGCAATTAACACTGAATAAAGCACATGAGGTTTACCTGAGGTGATCGTTGTCAGACTGTCCTGTTGTTCAGCTCAAAGAATTAGAAGCAGTTTCTAATATGTAAATGTCAGGTGTTGGTTAGGACCAAAACTCTTTTTAATATGAAGAATATTCCTTATTGCGTGCCGTTGCTTTGTTTTATAACACGATTTAAATCAGCCTCGAGGCTCGATAGTCAGGCACACTATTGTTAATGTTGTCAATCTGGCAACCTGCGCTTGCATGTGTTTTTAATCAGGAATGCAATACCTAGTTCAACCACTAGGTGTCAAACGTACATACGGCACCTTTAAGGCAAGATTTTTCTTTTTTACGGGCACATTTGCATGTTATTTTAAATGAAACTACTCTGACGGTGCTCTAACTATAGACTTTCCCTAACCTGATTATTTGAATCGTTGAATTATTAATTGTTGACTTGCTCTGAACAGATTATTTGAATTTAGTAAATTATTGACCTATGAACAGATTCAATTGGATCTGTCCTATTCATTCGCAAATAAATTCTTTGGTGCAATTTGTTATTGCATTAACTGGTTAACTGCTATTACCTCTTTGAACAGGTGACCCTTTATTAGTAAGTGTAGTGAAGTTAAACGAATTTGCTAAAATAAAATGAATACGAACGTTAAACACTGTGGTTACTGCTGACTTTATGAACAGTTATTTCATTCCAGCTTTTATGAGCATATACTAATTGTCATTCTCCTTGGTGAAGTGTTAGAAATCAGGGTTAATCTGTTAACATTTCCCGCACTAAGCATTTTGTTTCCTTCTCCTCAGGCTCATCAGTACATGCGCCAGTTTACCCTCGGGACAGTTGCATAAGGAAGACTAGATTAGTTACTCCTCAGACAAAGGGCTGCGCGCAGAGGTTGATGGCCTTAATTCATTGTCATTAGCGAAGAATGCAGAGTCCTTTTCAAACTCATTAGCTGATAAAAAACACCTTGTGATTCCCATTAAACTCCTTCTTGAGCTGCGAAGGCTTTTCTCCTTCACCCTGCATCTCCGCACATCCTCCAGCGGCTTTCAGGACAGGAAAATAAATGACGGCTTTTATGTTTGACTGAGGGACACGTTCGGGGTTTGCAGTAATAAAGAATGGCTGCGATGCGTGATACATGTCTGTGTTTGTTGGCAATTAAAGCCTAGCGCTGACACACTGACAGACCGCCGCAAATCATCTGTTTCTTTCAGGCACCAGTTTGAATGATTTAACACGATGGAATGTTTTGGATATTTGCATTTTCCCATTGCAATAATTAATGATAAAGGAAGCTATTTTAATGTTTTAATATTTTAATATGGTTGTTTTATTGCTAACAAAAAGAAAAACGAAACCTACCTTGACATTAGCGATGCTCAAAATATCTGTTAACCGAAAGGGTGCGTTTTTAACCGATTAATGGTATTAGTTAAATGATTTTAAAATATTATTTGATATATTTTTAAAGGGGCCGATCACAGTGAACATGCTTTTTGCGTTGTGAGGGGCATCTTTGGAATGCAGGGCTCAACAATAAGGACTGCCCGATGGCCGGGGACAGTGTGAGAGATGCTCGGGACAGTAGACAGAATTGTTACTGGCCCAATCACTTGTCACTAAATTGTCACTAAATTTTCATTTAAGAGAAAGAAAATGTCTGTTTTGTAATGTTTTGCTGTAATTTTTAAGTCAGCCAGGTTTTGTTTTGCAATAAAATACCTGCACATTTTCCTTAACATTTTTAGAAATGATTTTTGACACATTGTTTAAAATATGTGGCTAAGAAATAGCAATTCACTTTTTTTTTTTTTTTTGGTGTGGCCAGTGAAAAATTTTGGCAGGGCAAGTAAAAATCTGAACCACTGGTCCAATCAGGCCAGTAGAAAAAATCCTTAGTGTTGAACCCTGGAATGGTTTACTAACAGCTGTGAATGTTTTGCGAGCTGCTTATGCGCCCTGCACGCCTTGCGTTTTTGCTGTTGAGAGCTGTGTGCTCGCAGTTAAATTAAAAGTCATCCCTGAGCACGTTGCATCAGTCGCGGCTTTTTCATTCTTCAATCAAATAAAAGCAGAGGCAGCGTTTCCGTTGAGGTGACAGAAGTGTTTATGCTGTCAAGGCTACTACGAAGAACGTTTAAAGATAGAGGAGAGACTAGTGGTATCTGTTTATCTAGAGTTGTATTACTTTACAAATCTTGAATATCACAATATTATTAAATATTACAATTATAACAACATAGACAGCAACGCTCGCACACAATACTCAGCTGATTCAGTCGTTACATAGTGACATAAAAAAAGAGCATCGCGCTTCTTTTTTTCTTGTCAATAAAAAACAAGCAGTTGACAAGCGTGTTTGGTATGATCGGCCCCTAAATGTGCAACACGTATTTGTTACCTCGCGGGGCGGTAACACGTGCAACCACACGTGCCTGCAGACATATTTTGACAAAGAAGCAAAATGAAATAAGGATATTGCTGGTCACAGTTTGACAAACAAAAATGTCTTCTGTTCAGTGACACATGGAGTTAATAATTAGAATGTTCAAGAATAGCAAGTTTTCTTAACATTTGACACAGTATGTCATTTCGCCCACTAGAGGGTGCATGTTCACAACAAACAAAAGCTTGTTTGATGACACCATGACTGAGTGTGGAACACGTGTGCTGCACGCCTCCTTTTGAGTGATACTCCCGGCCATTAGATCGCCCCCTGGTGGCTGGCTGCAGTACATGTCATAAAGCCCGCCTGCCCCGTGTTAACCAACGAGACTTGAGCCAAAAAAAAGAAATTATATTTGCAATAAAATATCCTGAAAGTTTCTGGTCAGACACTGGTTATCAAGCTGATATAGGTTCAGATGTTAATTTTTGTAAACAGTGTGTTTTAAGCCTGTAATTTAGTGCTATAAAAACAGGGCGTGTCATTGTGATTGACAGTTGTGATTGACAGCTTCTCTAAGCAGACCGTTGGGGCTTCGGGAGGAGATTGAAGTGCCAATGTTACATTTTTGTGTTATGTGATGATAAAATAAGCTCTTTAGCAGTAAACTATACTTTCTGACCTACAGGATCTGTCAGCAACATTGTAGTCTGAATACATAGTGACAAAGCAACAAGTGAGTGTCCATTTTAATAGAGAGTGAGCCACTTCTGGTGACCTACTCAATCATCAGAGACCTCTGGCAACCAAATGTGGGCCTGTGGAGCAACTTTAACTTTATGCAAATGAACAGTAACTTTTGCGAGTGACAGCCAATACGAACATCAATAGAGCTCACATGACTACTCTCAGCTCCTGCAGCAGCTGGTTGTATTCTCCATGCTGTAGGCCTACAGTGCACAGACCAGCATTTACAGCACAATAATAGCCACAATAAGAGAGAGCATGTTTTTTTCAGAGGCACGTAGCCTCGTTCACTCTCAGCGAATATCATCATAAATGTCACCTAATCAACCTCAAGGTGGGAATGCCCACTAGTGTCTTCATAACCATCAAGGACTGCAGACAGCTACAAAGTCACTATGGTGTGGATGAGGCAAGGTTGAAAGCTGTCAAAGTAAAGCAAGAGCACTGAAGTAAATATTGATGAGGGATGAGTGTGACACAGAGCAAAACAGTAGAGCTTTTATTATGCCTGAGTCCACCACTTCTGGTTCTTCCACTGATGATCATGTAGGGAAGAAATGCTGTTTTATCATTAGTTGCATTTAAGGGTTCATTTATTATGCTGCTTTGTGTAGTATAATAAAGACTACAGCATATTAAAGTGACTTTGGTCTTTCCCGGTTTTCCATTAAACCAAACTGGAAATTGAGAGTGTGGGGCATTATTAGCATGGCCACAGGACACAGTTCAAGGCTCTAGTTCAGGGATGCCCAAACTTTTTTTGTATGAAGGGCCAAAAACCAAATATCATTGATAGCCGTGGGCTGAAGATAAATACACCAAGCTATTTTACATTAAAGTTGCCATGGGTAATTTCCTAATTCATATTAACTTTCATAATATTAAAAAAATAAATAGAAAACTTTACTTTTAAATCATATTAACTAATGCAAATTTTTAAATGATTCCAATAAAAGCATAAACAATCACATTTGTAACACAGTGGAGTTAAATGCTGAATGCAATAACCAAGCAGAATCTGCTTTTGCCATGCCTTCGCTCACAAAAGTCTCTGCATTGTCCTCTATCCGTCATATGTACATTTTAAACTAAATCTGATTCATTTACACCATTTAAATTGAAACATTTAATTTCAGATACCTTTTTGTAGCTTAACAACAAAACAAACAAATAAAAGGTAATATTAAATTAGAAAGGACTATCTCTAAACCGTTCTCAGATGGGATGGCGGGCCAAATCAAAGGTTACCATGGGCCATCTGTGGCCCACGGGCCCTAGTTTGGGCATCTCTGCACTAGTTAATGCTTATTTTAAATAAAAGTGCTTATTTCTCTGGACTTGAACATTCTAAAGAAAAAAAAATGAGTTTCTTTTTCATGCTACAAGTATTACAGTCTTATAGTGTCTTTTCCATTACAAGCACTTATTATTTAGGCACCTGTACCTTTTAAAAAATGTTAAAAATTGTTCGTACAAGTTATAATTTATTACTAGTACTAATTAATTAGGTTCTAGTACTTATTCATTAGACACCAGCACTTATGATTAGATACTTGTGATAGTATCTTATAAATTATGGCCCAATCCCAAATGTATTTTTGTATCCGTACCCCTTCCCCTAGGCCCTTGAAAAAGGGTGTGGAGGGGAAGTGCTTCAAAATTTACCCCTAAGAAATGGGAAAGCACTACAATATCTGCACACGTCATCATATGTAAACACGATCTCTTGTATCATATGAGATCACACGATTGTGACTGCTGTAGTAATTCCAGTTGCGTTATTTTTTGTAATTTATCGTCAGGAAATCACTGAAGGCATATATAATGTTATCATAATGATATAACGTGGCAATAAAATTGTAACTGTACTGTGTATTTACATCGTGGCCATATTCATCTATGTAAACACATGAAAACAACATTAACATTACCAGACACTGTAAAATTCTAAACTCCACTAGGCTTTTCTGACAGGGTATTCGAGTGTCATAGAGTGACAGAATGGTGTGGGACTCCTATACAGGAGTTATTATTAGGGATTATAGCTAACAAAATTTAGCGGTTTTTATATTTGCGTTATTTTTTTTTTAACATGACGATAAAACATGAACTTGGTTATGAATGTATTAAAACATATGCTTGTTTCTCATAATAATGACAAAAAATACTAATTTGTGCATCTCTTTACTTTCGTGTTCAGCCATGCTGCTGTTCTAGCTGGTGTATTCTGGGAAACCACTTAATTTCCAGTGTGGTCCTGGAAAATCTCCGTTTGAAGGGGTATCTAGCCCTTCCCCTTATCCCTACACCTTCAAGCTAGTTCTTAATTCAATAGTGACTGCAGTTCACTTAATGGCCACTGGTGTGGCTACTAACAAGTGTTTCTTCTACATACAAACACTTAAAAAACAGAAAAAAACAAGAAAAATGTTCTTGCCATTAATAAACCATTTATTAAGATATTTAGCTCAATAAATGACTAATTTGCTACTTATTATTAGTTAGTAAGGTATTACTTGGGTTTTTGTATTGGGTAGTATTAGGGGTGTAGAATGAAATCAGAACTTATAAGCACTAATTAACATCATAATAATAAGCAGGTAGTAATAAGTGGGATATGGTGTTTCCCACTAAAGCCAAAATTATTAATACTACTGCAGTCTGCATAAGTCCAGATGTAAAGACAGCAATACTTCTTGGTAGAATATCCATTTATTCAAATCCAAAAGACAAAAAGAAGTACACATTTGTGCTGTCTGCAATCTGTGAACATCTCTGCATATATACACTTTATACAGTCATATATATATTTATAATCTCATTATTTAGTAAAACAGTAGACCGTTCCCCTGTAACTGTACCCATGAATAATAAATCCCAATCCTCCCCTTCACAGCCCATTAGTTTGGCATTTTCAGATGTAAAAAAACACATTTGTTTTGAGGTTTTCAAAAACATTCGTTCAAGGATGCGCCTTGTGGTAAAATTCAAGTCAGTGTTTTCTACCCAACCAGCCGATAACTCAAATGGAGCCTACAAAGTCAGGGCAACCGCTATTAGTGCAATCCATTCGAATGAAGATGTGAAAGAGAGGAGAGCCAGATCCCCAAACAGCAGCATTGGCATCTACGAGCCCCTTTCATTCAGAGAGGGCACTATAAAACCTTTTTGAAATCCAGAAGTCACACCTGAGCACATGGTTTTTAGCACTGACGGCATTTCTGGAGTCAATATGCCTTCTAGAGTGAGTATGACAGGCGGTTTAGTTTCAAATCAAGAGATATAAGAAAATCAAAGAAGCAGTAAGATGAACCTGGAGAGATGGTGCGGTTATGGGTTGGCGTGGATGTCCTCGTGTCGCAGCACTTTATAGGTGATCCAGTAGAAGACGTTGAATATAAGGAAGCTGAGAGGAAATACTGCTCTTGATATAGTGTCGATTCGTTTGGCTCGGTCCACGAAACGCTTCCGGACAGCCTCTCCATCGTAAAGCACTTGCACTGGTGGTGGTGGTGGGGCGAACACACTGGACCCCTCCACTGCTGTGCCATCTTTTGTTTGCAAGCAATGGCCCAGTCCGTACCCTCGGAAGTAAAAGCCACGGCTTTCTCGCACAAGCTCTTCTTCCTATAAGAGAAGACAATTCTTTTAGTGGCAATAAACAAAGGAAGTTTGATACACACTCTTCCTGCGGGACAATAAAAAGTGACTGTCCATCACAGAAATGAGGAGACAGCAGGGCATTTTTAAAGAAAAACACTCGAAGTATTGTAGTTGTCTGTTGACTCAAAACTTTAGGTAATGTTTGAAGAAGCACATATTTTAGTTTGTTTAGGGAGCAGCTTGAAGATATGGAAAATGGTAATGTCAAGTGCATGTAGCAAACACAATGTGTGATTTAAAACATAGGAAATGCACTTGTTGTAAAAAATCCATATGAAATATTCTCAGTATTAACACAGTATATATATTTTTTGTGGCTATATATGTTTTTTAAATGCTGGCTGTGCAACTTAATTCCTTTTTTTTTTCTGAAATATATTATGTGTTTTATATAAAAACACTATACTAATGTTTAAAATTTACAAGAGTTGAGCATTCAATATTTTGTGGAATAACCCTGATTTGTAGTCACAACAAAAGAACATTTGTTATCGTCTGTCCAACTGTAATTTTCAATAATAATAATAATAATAATAATAATAATAATAATAATGCTCTAAAAAAACACATTGTGTTTGAAGTTGGGATAAAATATTATCAGAACTTAAAAGATATAAACTTAACCCATAATACTGCCAGAGAGACTGTAATTTCAGTAATAATAATGCTAGAAATTACCATCTTTATTCATTCATTTTCTTTCAGCTTAGTCTCCTACACCATGGCCGATTTAGTTTACCCAATTCACCTATACTGCATGTCTTTTGATGTGGGGGAAACCGAAGCACACGCAGGAAACCCACACGAACATGAGGAGAACATTCAAACTCCACACAGAAATGCCAACTGGTCCAGCTGGGAATCAAACCACCGACTTTCTTGCTGTGAGGCGGCAGTGCTAACTACTGAGCCACTGTGCCACCCTAAATTACCATATTGTATTTTAAATTTTGATAAAATGTTATTAGAACAAAAACGATATTAACATTTTACTGAATAATAATGCCAGAGAAACGGAGCATTTTCAAGTCTCTTGCTAAAATTTTTGTCACGTTTCTTTGTAAGTCAGTGTATCTTGATTTATAAAGGTTTAAGTAGAATAATTAAATAAGCATTACAGTGATTCTGCCTTTCCTCCATCCGTACTTTGATGTGCATTATGCGCGTCACTGTCATTTGACATGATTTGTAGAGCAGACTAGACAGGATGCAGTCTTGCGTTTAATAAAGGAAGGAGCTCACAAAATGGAGCACAACGGATACATGAAAGTTTTCCACATTCTCTGCAGCTGAACTGTTTTTAATTTGAAACAATCCAACAATCATGATCCATCTCACAGCATGTTTTCTTGACAAAAAAAAAAAAAAAAATCTCCAAAGTTAGGTGTCATGGTGGCTTAGTGGGTAGCATGATCGCCTCACAGCAAGAAGGTCGCTGGTTCGAGCCCTGGCTGGGTCAGTTGGCATTTCTGTGTGGAGTTTGCATGTTCTCCCTGTGTTCGTATAGGTTTCCTATGGGTGCTCCGATTTCCCCCACAGTCCAAAGACGTACTGTGAATTGAATAAGTTGCGGCTGGAAGGGCATGCGCTGCATAAAACATATGCTGGATAAGTTGGCGGTTAATTCCACTGTGGTAACCCCAGGTTAATAAAGGGACTAAACCGCAAAGAAAATGATTGAATGAATGAATTCTCCAAAGTCTACTTTTTCCACAAGTAACACTTTGGCCTAATTCTTTGCCTCTAATTCCATAAATTAGTCATTTGGATCAGTTTATCTGTCAATCTGTGACAAATTACTCCTTTCCTCGAGAGGATAAGAAGATTAAGTTCTTGTTTAGTTCTTCATTAAATCCTCTGCTTGCACCTAAAACAATCCAGTCAATCACAAGCTTTGGAGTAATGATGTGTTTGGTTAGATAAAGGCAACCTTTAAAGTGACTGAATGTCACCTACGAACACCATTTAGGTCAATGCTGACCTTATTAATCAGACCATGTCCAGACAGTCTGAGTCTAGAATGTAAAGAAGTCTGCAGCAAAACCATATTACATCACATATCTTAAATAAGCGAAAACAAATGAACTCAACAACAAAAAAGTGTACACTCTACAACATGCTCGGTTGTTGTCAGGCCAAATATGGACAAACTCAAATGTTGAGTTAAAATGAGGTATTGACTTTTTGGTAATACTTTATTTTAAGAGTCCAAAATAATGCATTAATTAAGCATTAATTAATGCTTCGCAAACGGTTAATTTGTTCACAATTAAGCATTAGTAAGAGCAAAAACACTACTAATTAATGGTTAATAATATTTTAAGGGTCCTGAAATATTTAGAATAGGAGGTCAAATTAAATTAATTAAAATTAATGACATTTTAGCCTTAAATATCTACTAGCTAATTCTAGTCAATAAAACTGAACATCACTCAAGTGTCATTAATGTTGACATAACTTTAACTTTGGGACATGAACTTACTGTTTATTTTAGCCATAATTGCAAACCAGCAGTAATTAAACATACTTACTAGCGTGTTGTTTGGTTAATTAAATAGACACTGAATCAAAGAAATAATATATGGCTTGTCTGCTTAACTGATGCATAATTATGAACAAGTTAATCATGATTTATAAGTTTAACTGAGCTTAAATAATGCATAATTCGGTACCCTAGAAATGTCAGGTTAACCATTAATTAGAGCACTAGGGTTTTTGTCTTAACTAATGATTAATTGAGAAGAAACTAAACATTAATTGCTAACCAATTTAGACCTCAAAATAGTGTTACCATTTTATCTAAAAAGTTAACCAAAAGTTGCATTTGTTCATATTTGATATGTTTTTACAACAACCCTGGCAACCATAGCATATCAACACCTATACTATACTATACTATACTATACTATACTATACTATTTCGATAAAATACCTTGTGTCCACCAAAGCATTTTAAACCAGATGACAACACCAGTGCTCTTCTCAAAATGTGTGTTTGAAAAGTGTATATGCTATAAAATAAAAGGGAGGAGTTTAGTATTGGCGTCACGGTGGCTCAGTGGTTAGCACTGTCGCCTCACAGCAAGAAGGTCGCTGGTTGGAGTCCCGGCTGGGCCAGTTGGCTTTCTGTGTGGAGTTTGCATGTTCTCACTGTGTTGCTTCGGTTTCCCCCACAGTCCAAAGACAAGCGCTATGAGTGTATTGGATAAACAAATTTGAACTGAATGAAATGAACTGAATGTCAGTGGTGTTAGTAAACTTAATAGTGATGTTTCATATGATTTATGTTTGTAGCTACCTGTTTGTTTGTTTGTTGTCAAAGTCCAAATATGCGCTATAAGTGAATTGGACAAACAAATTTGGTCAAAGTGTATGAATGTGTGTGTGTGTGTGTGTGTGTGTGTGTGTGTGTGTGAATGTGAGTGTGTGTTTCCCAGTACTAAGTTGCATTTGGAAGGGCATCTGCAGCATAAAACATAAGTCAGAATAGTGGGCAGTTCAATCTTCTGTGGTGAGCTCTGATAAATAAGTGGCTGAGCTGAAGGAAAATTAGTGAATGAGTTTAGTATTGTTTTAGTATATATATGTGGATATATATCTCTACATGAATCTTGTAACTGTTGGTCGGTGTGGTATTTGCTTCACCCCTCCTGATAAAATGAAAGTGATGAGCGTTTTTTAGCATTAAATGACAGTTGGACAAAATGCCATCAAGTATTGATTTCTTAACTCTGATTTCTAAACACAATGCAAACAGATATGAACACAATACAAATAGATGTAAAGAAATGTCTTTGTCATTTCGACTAATTGTTATTTCATGCAGAAATGCTCTTGATGAGAACAATTTTACTTCAAATTTGTGGATTATAGAATAAAGCAAAACACAAGTTGTACTCTCCAACATAACTATAAAACATAAATCCAAAGAAACTGAGCATTTTTACGTGCACTCACTTTTTCAATAGCTGTGTATACCTAATGTGCCATTTGAATCTCCATATACATTTATAGGGTTTAAGGGAAGTGTGTGAAGACTAATGTTCCATTTTACAGCTGGCATAATGTCCATTTCTGTATCAAACCATAAGTGGCCACTAGAGACGCATCACCATCAGGAATAAATGACAGTTGTAAGCGTATCACTTGAGAAGCATGTTCATACCAGCTGTGAACTGGGGAAAAAAACACAGTGGGGATTCTGGGTTTATGGGACTCAGTGTTTGCCCATGGGCACATAAGATGGGGACACAGATGGTATTTTTACTCTGGCGCAGGTGTTGCACTGGTTGAGTTTACTAGTGTTATTGCCAGGGATCTCATTCACTCTCCATACTGAGTCGAAGCTGTCTGACTGCCAGTGTTGAATCTCCGCAAAGAAGAATGTCAAATGTTTTATTTTTTGCTCCTGTTATATAACAGATTGGAACATTTGTCTCATTCTTTTCCTAAATTAACTTCTGGAAATCAATAGAGCACATCCATCCATCCATCAACCTGTCACGCTTGTGTATCTTGCACAGTTCAGTGCACTTTTTAGCTATCAAATAGTGCATAATGTTAGTGGGCAGACTCTTTTTCATTAATATTGGCAACTGTGTAAATACTTCAGCAAGAATTTAAGACAACAGTTATCAAGTCGTTGCTCTTCAGCACGGTTCAGGTTGCTAGGCAACACAGCATGTGTTGTGAGGGTAAACTTCTGTGCAGGTTACTGAGGGACACTTCAATAAAGTGCGCACTCAGGCTAGAGCCACCATTATCTGTCTGACTCCTCAGAAAATTTGATAAAATCCTTAGACGAGAGGATAATGTCCATGCTGTGGAAATGACTGGAAACTGCCAAGCCAGTAGTTCATAATGTTACTTTGTAAAAGAAAAAAAAAACTGATATTGTTGTTTCCTTGTTAAATGCTTTCATATTCCTACAGACTTAATACATGTGCGCATGCATCAGCTTTCACAAAATTATCACAATTTTTTTATAGTTTACATGGAGACTGTAACATTATTGTTTAGTATTGTCCAATTTGTTGCTCGCTGAAGGAAACAAATTGCAATTTGAGTAAGGATGACACCATGGGCAAAGTATTTCTTTTAGACCGGTAATGTTATGTTTTAAAACTATTTTAGTCACGCAAAGCTGATGCAGATTGTGTTGTCTTATAAATAGGCTGCATGCACAGAAGTGTTGTTCAACCACTGAAATCTTCCGGCAATAGGTTGATGTGACTGTTTTAAATTTCATAAGGGACCATTTACAGCATTGATAATGTTGATTGTTATTTAGTTTAACAACAAAACAGAAGAAAATAGCGCTTTTCCACCTAGCCTGCTTTAACTAATTACAAATACTCAAAATACTGTAATTGAGTAGTTTTTCTCAGAAATTGTAATTTACTGAGTAGTTTTATAAATATGGACTTTTACTTTCGCTTGAGTACATTTTTAGTGCTGTATCTGTACTTTTACTCCACTACTTCAACCTGCAGTCACTACTTTATTTCTTGTCTATGGTCATTGTCTAAAGTAGAAAAATCAGTCCTGTGAGTCCTGTGCACACATAGAAATCACACATAGAAAGTAAATCACATCATACTGAACAACCTCAAGACATGGGCCCTTTATAAATGCAGCAAACCTTTTGGAAACATTAAAAATATCCAAGAAGATGTCCAAAATCTGTACATTCAATGATCCAGACTGTTTATAGATTGCATGTCACTGAAAATTATGGATGTCGACTGTATGATGACCGAAATCACCTAACAGCTTTAAACAATCACTTAATGGAACGAATGAAGAATGAAAGGATGGGCCAAATAAAAGGAAGGACCGAACAAGGAATGGAAAGAAGGATCAAAGAACCAAATAAATGAAGGAAGGATTCAAGGAAGGACTGAACAAACTAAGAAAGAAGGAACGAATGAACGAATGAACAAAGCACCTAATGAAGGAAGGAACAAAAATATGGAAGAAAGAATGAGCGAACAAATGAAGGGAGGAAAGAAGGAAGGACCAAGCAAATAAAGGAAGAATTCAAGGAAGGACTGAACAAACTGAAGGAACGAACGAAGAAACGAATGAATGAACAAAAGGACCTAATGTAGGAAGGAACAAAAATATGAACAAACAAACAAACAAATAATTGAATGAAGGTGGGAAGGAACGAAAGAAAATAGGAAGATCCATAAATACACTACATGTTGTTTGTGTAGGGATGTGTAAACGTAACATTCTGTAAACGTATCAACTGTCTACAGTGTAATACTCACTACTCACTACTCTTGAGTACTTTTAAAAGGTGTACTTTTTACTCATACATTGAGTAATATTTACTACAGATACCTTTACTCTACTAGCACTACATTTTTGGGCAAGTAATGGTACTTTTACTTGAGTATGATTTTTCAGTACTCTTTCCACCACTGGTTAATTTTGAACAATGACAACCTGTAATGCGCTCCCTATATTGATTACCATGCTACTTTGAATATTCAGTCTGTAATACTGTAGCATGTAAGTATGATTTAGTCCTGCACCATAGTTGCTTTAGGACAAAGACCATGAGAGAGTGAGACGAGCGATCTTTGGTTGCATGAAATGTTGCACACTATGACAAGTTATGTCACGATACGTTGATGAGACTGAAAAAAAAGGAAGAATTCAAGTGTATTTAATGAAGAAATAAGCATGCAGATAACAGAAAAAGAACGGGACATCCAAAAATCAAAGTATCAAAAGAACAATAATAAACAAAACAAGAAACTAAGGCAAGATGCAGGAACAAAACACATGAACAGCATACCATACAAAAACAAACGACTCAGTATCAACAAACGAGTGCAGGGTGTATAAATAGTCCAAACAATCAATAGTGACAGGATTCAGCTGCGTGTGTAATCAGTGGAAGTGAAACCTGGTGTATGTGTAGCAGAATGAAGGGATTTGTAGTTCATCACTGAATTGTAGTTCACTAGCGATCTCTGCAGTCCTCGATTGCTGGTGAACATGACAAGTTTTGCTTGCTACATAACTGAAAATGTGCTAGAAATAAAACAGTTTTTCATTCGGAACTGTAGCATTATAAAGTACTATAAATTTTTTGAACTGGAGAATGGTCTAGAACGGCATGATCTTCGTGATTTCAGGAGGCGTGGCTTTGGGCGGCAGTGGAGAGACTGTGTTTTCAAAGCTATTATGCTAACGGATAGCATTTTGGCAGATCACCTACTGCACCTTTAAGAAATGTGTCAGGTCACACTTTATTTTGATGGTCCATTTGTTGAATTTAAGTTACGTTGCAACTAATTCTCATTAGATTATAAGTAGACTGTTAGGTTGGGGTTAGGGTTGGGGTTAGAGGTAGGGTTAGTGTAAGTTGACATGTACTTGTAAAGTTTCTTATAGTCTGTTGAATGTCAGTATCAACATATTAGGTAGACAGTCTACTAACTCAAATGGACCATCAAAATGAAGTGTTACCATGTGTCACATGATTCTGAAACCATTGTGATACCCATCAGGCAGAGGACGTCAACATGAAGTCAGTTGTACCACAACAATGTGGGAACGTTGCGTTTTGTTTGGAAATGAAAATTAAATTAACATCAGAACCCAACATCAGATCGACGTCAATGTCCAACGTTCAGCTTAAAATTGTGTGGACTCTACAACTATGATGTCTATCAGATGTTGGATTTTGCTTGCCAAACCTTATGAATAATGTCAGTATTTGAGGTCAATATGATGTTGGCGCAATGTTGGATTTTGGCCTCTTTCCAACACAACCTAAAATCAACCAAATGTCAACGTCATTTGACATCGTTATTGGACATCAAAATAATGTTGTTCTTAGACGCTGGTTAGACATTGAATTTTGGTCACCTGACATCACAACCTAAATCTAACCTAATATTATTATCTTATGACGTTGTGTATCTGCTGGGTATAAAGGTTTTTTTTACATCTGATAATTTGAAGTCATTCAAGCAAAGCACAACAGGCTAATTTTGAAAATATGTTGTTTTGTGCATTCTCAAACTGGCACGATCCTCTCAGCACCCATCTGTTAGTGTTTTCTTGAGCAGGAACATGTGGCCTAATTTGTCTATAGTGTTATTAAGGCAGGATGAAGCCAAGGATTTGTTGTATTGATTAATCCCAGCCAGTAGTTGGTCCGTCAGCCTAACAGCTCTCTCAGCCAGTGACCCGTGCATCGATACCACCCAGATTGATCATTCAGACCAGCGACTTTCTTGGCAAGAGAGAACAGGACAGAAAGTAATGGCCGCCAAGATCTCCGAGGCAGGAGGGGGAGGAGAAAAACCCACTTATTCTTAAGGGCAGTTATTCTCATTTTTCTCTCATTATTGATTCAGATCCAAAGAACACACTTGTAAATCTCCAGCAGTGGACGGCAAACACTGTTCTACAAGCCAAGAAAGTAGCCAACAGTTGTAAATGTGATTGTTGGGTGTTTGATCTTTATTATAGTCAAGGATTTTATATTGAAATTATGGTAACACTTGTACTGCTTCAGCATAGGGACCAATTATCACTATTAACTTGAAGCTTATTAGTATGTGTAAGTAATATATTGGCTGTTTTTTTTTTATTAGTTACTTACATAGACAGTCCAGCTAAAAATGGGAAAAAAAACGAATTACTCACTAAAGTGGTCACAAAACTTCGAGTTTCTTTTTTTTTTTGAAACACAAAAGAGCATGTTTTTAAATAAGCTGAAAACCTGTAAGCATTGACCTCGATATACAGTATATATACATATGTTGTGCTTAATTTGAGCTGAATCCTGTTCCGGAAAATGTCAGATTTTCGTGTTTTACGTTCCTGTATTTGTTTTAATTGATCTGGCATTAACTTTTACGTGGTGAATACCTGCATGTGTGTGTGTGTGTGTGTGTGTGTGTGTGTGTACACAATTCACACAGCTTTGCTCATTGTTTTTCACTCGGACACATCCACATTCTCTCTCTCTCTCACACACACACTAACTAGTGCCATTTCCCTTAACTTAGCTGAAAATGAGGCCCGATATCCCTTTTTATTTTTACTTTTTGGTCACTTTATTTTGAAGGTCTGTTTGTTGAATTTAGGTTACATTGCAACTAATTCTCATTAGATTATAAGTAGACTGTTAGGTTGGGGTTAGCGGTAGGGTTTGTGTAAGTTGACATGCACTTGCGAAGTTTCTTACAGTCAGTTAAATGTCTGTTGAATGTCAGTATCAACAGATATTAAGCAGACAGTCTACTAATACTCAAATGGACCATCAAAATAAAGTGTTACCTCACTTTCTATTCAAAATGGGCCTTTGGGTCACTCGGACAGCAGTGAAATGATAAATTTGTGTCACTTTTACAGATATACAGCCAGGTACACAACAATACGCCATCGCAGACGTCGTTCCTGTGTGACTCCATGTAATACTTTAGGTTTCTTCTCAACACAGCCTCGCTTTCTCTTTTAAAATGGTGGCTGCGTAAAATCAGGCTATATTAAGAAAAACAATGGGGGGGGGGTCAATGGTTACCAGTTTGCAAGATTTTTCAAAATAGCTCATTTTTGTGTTTAACAGAAAAAAAGAAACTCATACAGGTTTGTGACAAGTGAAGGGTGACAGCGTTTTCAGTATTGGGTGAATCATCTCTTTACTAACGATTAAATAAATAGTTTTTGACTATACTTAATGGTTTAATAATTGCTGAATTGACCCATTGAGAAGTGACCATGATTTATTAGATTACAATTTACATTATAAGTAGGCTACTAAAATGTGAGCTGTAAACTCATTTTACTTATTACATAATGTTCACGTTGTAATCTAAAGCGATATCACACTTGCAATTAAAATCTGTTGATATTTAATCTGTCCAGAGTGATTGCACTCAACAAAGCCCCGGGGTTTTTAGTTTCTAAGCTTTTCATTTAGAAGCCTTTTTAGCATTTTAGTCAGTGTCTGTGATCTTGGATCAGAAAGCAGGTTGCTGGCCTTTGGAAATTGGCTGTGGCGAGGCTTTACAAGGTGGCACAAATGGTGGGCTCAGCACAAGGGACTGCTCACTATGGAAACGGGCAGATCTGAATTTCCCTGTACGAGATGTGACAGCCAGCTGCAGTGTGGCCGCTGCCAGTGTTTGGATATGTGGCTGAGTACAACAAGAAGAGACGCGAGTCAAAGTGTAATCCAGGGTGACGGGACAGCCTGTATTTGTTTGCGTGTGTGTTTGTGTTCATGGCCCTTACTATTCTCTGCCTTCGCTGCTTCTTGCGCAGTCTGATGAACTCCTTGTGTTGCCTTGAGACGAAGTTGACTGCTGCATACTCCAACAACGCAGCAAACACGAACAGCAGACAAACAGCCATCCAGATGTCAATGGCCTTCACGTAGGACACCTAGGGTGCAAGGTCAAAGCAACATTAATGGATAATCAATAAGGGCATTGGTAGGAATAATGAGCTGGTGTTGACTTTGGAAACACCCCTTTCATTTGGTTTCAGCTGATACACAGAAACCAGCAAATTTATTTTGCCTATAGTAGCTTATAAGATGTGAAATGTAACCACACATCTTATTTTCCTTACGTTTATTCAGATTTTTTTTGTGTCCCCACTTACTATGAAAGAAAACATGTTTTGTCTCGTTTTCATCTTTTCTATCATACTTTAATTATGAAAGATAATAGTCTTGCCTTCTGTCAAGCAAAAATAGCCTAAATCAATAGAAGCTTAACATAGCAGTAACCCTTTACATACCATAGAAAAGCCATTCAGTATCAAAAACCAGTCAGTACAAAAATGAGCTGATATGTACAAACTAATATGTACTTACACCGAAATTAATAATTTGTTACAATATACTTAATGTGTAAATACACGTTTTGATATTTTACTTATGCTTGATTAAATACCTGTATGTAAATACATCTGTAATTACTTTCTGTAATTACATTTGTAAATACACTGTTGACCATCCCTTACACCTTAACCCACCCTTAAACCATACCACTAAACTTGTCGTTAACCCTACCCCTATCCCAACTCGTGCACCACAAGTGTTCTCAAATACATTATGAACACAGTACATTGTATTTATTTTTTGACGCAAGAACAGTAGTTAAGGACACTTAATATAAAGTGGGACCAATGTTATTTTTATTTTACAAAGTGTAAATGTATGAACTTTCAATATAATCTATGACACTTTATATGTATTAAAGCTATGTATTAACTTTATCTCGATCAACGTACACTGCGTAGGCACTTGGACTTTAATTCATGCGCATGCACGTTGATTGGGTGTGACGGGTGGCAGTGTGTTTTTCTGAGGATATCGATTGCTCCTAATGAATACGTTCATATGGCGCATAAACATGAGGCACAGCGCAACAAGTTTGAAAAGAACTTACCTCGTATCTCTTTTTTTGAAAGGTTTTTTTGTCGTTTTTAAAAGAAACATTTTCACTTAAAACACGGTGTTTTGAAAACACGGGTGGGTAACGGAAAAAGCATCAGGTGCTGATTTGCTGTCAGATGTCCGCCTACTGCGTGCTGTTTGTTTCTGACTGATGGCAATCATGTAAGTGACGAAAAAAACATGTTATTCTTTACGAAGTAATTCACCTTGTTGCCTATACCTCAGAATAAAGTTTCTATACTTTGCACTGACAAGTAGCCTATGGCATGCCCCCAAATGACTATCAGTAATGTTTCTTGTATTTGTCTATGTATGTCCTATTTAATGCCCACACGGAAAAAAACTATATAAACATATATGTTTTAATATAGGTTTTTAATATATTTGACATATATAAAATTGGCCGTTTTTCTATATTATGTACAAATATGCACATATGTACATATATGTACATATAATATAGGAAAACGGCCATGTGTTTTTATATATGTCACATATACAGTATTAAAAACCTATATCAAAACCTATATGTTTATATAGGTTCTTTCCATGTGGGTGACTAGTTAATTAAAACTAATTTATTGATTGGAGTATTTATGGCTAAAGCTGTCAGCTAGGTATCGGGATAAAGAATAAAGATATTTGAGATTTTTGTAACCTGGAGTATGCTAAGTTAGCTTAAACCATACGATTTAAATATATGTGTATGTGAGGTAAGATATTGTATAAATGTGTGTGTGTGTGTCTGTGATATTATAGATTCATTAAATATAACATTGATTTATATGATATTTAAATGTAGGGTAAGGCCAAAAATGAATTCAAAATTTATGAATGTGATATGTTATAGATTATTTGAAGTGCAATGAAGGTCATAGTGGAAAGGGGTCCCAGTGTTGTGAAGCTATAGAAAAGTTTTATATGGGAAGAAAGTAAAGGGGAAAGTATATGGGAAGTACATTTTAATTTAATTGCTTATTTTCAATACAGTCCTGACAGAAGTAGTGTCAGTTTTCTCTTTCTGAACAATTTGTTGTTCCATGTCAGATGTTTTTTGTCAGTAAGTTGATCCACTTTATAAAACCAAAATCTGTTCATGTAACATGTTCAGCTCACTCTGATCTGATATTTCTATATTTATCATTTGACAACAGATTGCAGATTTATTTCCCAGAAATGCCATCTTAAAAAGTGAAGAGCTGTATATGTAATGAAGGAACTGGAATACTTGTTTTAGTTTGGAATCAGAATTGCATTTGTTACTAGAAATCACATTTTCATATTCATGATTCGTTGTTTTTAGTGGACAAATCCTTTAGAATAGTAACAAGCACTCTTTAACATCTCTTTGTATACTAATATATGTAATGTACAAATAAAATAGGCATTCGGTATTTTTAACACATTTACATTGTGTACAACATTTCATGTCTTGTCCTTTTAACTTCACTTGTTTCTGAGATGAGATGTTTTCCTGTTTTTTTCCTTCACAGAAACTCATTTTATCTTACCTTGGGTAGCGAGGCTCTTGAACCAGAGCTCTGAGTGGTCATGGTCAGCACAGTGGTGATACCCAAGCCCACCCGAGCCGGTGCCGCATCCATATTAATCCAGAAAGACACCCAAGACAAGATGACAATCAGCAGGCTGGGGATGTACATCTGAATGAGATAGTAGCCCATCTGTCTCTCTAAGTGAAACTTCACCTCAATGCAGGTGAATTTACCTGGAAGGACACAAAGAGTTTCATATAATAGGTAAGTCAATATTTATAGTTCGCTTTTAATGCTTTGTTTAAAAAAATTTTTTTAAGCGACATTCACCTATTTTTTTTTTTTATTTTGTTATCTTTTTTTCACTTTTTGCTAGTTAAAAACATGTTTAAGTTTCGACTGTTGAACACCGAACTTGTTACTATTGACTTCTACAGTTTTCTGTCTTAATATGGATGTCAATGGTTGTGAACAGAGCTGGGAAAAACGCAATCCACAGTAACGTATATTCTAATTACATTTTTGGGGAACGCAGTGATGTAACGAATCACATTTTAAATGTGCGTAATTTGATTGCAGTTACTAAAGTTAGTGTAATTGCATTACTTACATTACAAATATAGTTTATAGAACAAAAAATGCTTCTTTCAAATCACATTTTCTACTGCAATGTCACTTAATAAGCATGCGCTTTTAAATTGCTGGAGAACGTGAGCTGAAATGGTTGCGGACGAGAGTGGCTGCTTCAAGTGGAAATGCAGACATTACTTTGATTTCATTGAGCACAAAAACAATTCAGTCTAAAGAAATTTCGACTGCTTTTAACTCAACCAGCAACTTGTTCAAGCACTTGAATTGAAAGCATTCTGTGACGATACTCATCACCAAAGAGGACACCGGCACTCAAAACTACGGCGGCCTAAACAGGCTAAATTGGATTTTTGTGCAGGATCGGTAGTGAAAGATATCTTCTGAATGTGAAGAGAAGCGTAGCTGCTTATGGGGCCGTTCACATATCGTGTTATTTGCGTGCGCAAGTTCGTTATTTCCAAATATGGCGCACGGCTTGCACACACATATTCAGAGCACATATTGCTGACCGATTAGCTTCATGCTATGGAATATTCACATTTTTGCATATTATGGATGGTTTCAGGTACCCAATTGTCTTCTAAATGTCATCTTTTGTGTTAAAACAAACAAACAGATTTGGAACAAGTAATGATGAGAGAATTTGAAGTTTTGGGCCAACTCTTTTGAGTTCTTTTGAATATGTCAAGCTTCTGTGATCAACCCAATGTAATGTTTACAGTGAATATTAAATAACTAAAAGAGCTGCAGTTTATTTAGTATTTTTACAGGTATATTTTATATGTTTTAAAAGTAACTTCAAAGTAAAGTAATTAGTAATCTGATTACGTTTTACATTAAGTAATTAGTAATGTAATCAGATTACTATTTTCCAGTAGTAATCTTCTTTAATGTAACTTACCCAACACTGGTCTTGAGTTTCCATCGTTCTAGTAAAAGGTCATTTTTGGGTTAACAATATATGCAGGTATCCCTTTTTTGGAGCTATATTGGTATATTTAAAATTTATATTGATCTTTATGTAGTAGCAGCACATAAATGCATTTAAAAATGAATGAGGACCTTGAATATGGTTCTGTATTCAGCAGTGTATATGGTGTTTTTATAGATATTATTTGAAATGCATGAAGGTCGTAGCGGAACGTGTACCTGTGTTGTAGTGCTTAGTGCAGTAGCCGAGATCCTTTTCCTCCTTTAGTACAAACTGAGGAAGAGTCAAGTCATCCGCGACCTGCACAGGGTTATCAGAAAGCCACTCGAAGATCAGATCGTTCATGGTGTAGCCAACTGTGAAAACAAAGGGAGAATGTGAATAAAAAATGCATATCTGTAGAAAAAAGGTGTGAACTGCACCGGTTTAAGCTTCCTGTATCATTGACTTAAGTGTGACCAACATGAAGCGCTTGAGCAAATATTATGTTTACTCCTTTTAAACTCTTATTTTTACTTCATTTATACCGTTCGTCTCAATTTCTTCATCATTTTAACAGGTCTCTACACGGTGAGATTAGGGGCCTGTTAAAAATGCATGAGGCACGCAATAACAGTGTAGAATACTTGACAAATCTGGATAATATTGATGTCTATCAGAGACCCTGAGGGATTTACAAAGACATCTATTATTCACAAACCTCCCGTCCCCCTTCGTCTTCAAAACAACAAACCCATGAAAAAAGGATGAAGACTGAAAGTCCTTGAATGTCACGCAGCCTTTGAAAAGTTTGGTGTGTTTCCAAACATTGTATTCAAACTAGTACAAGGAATATGAATGATTATTCCAAGATGAGTGATTTGTTTGGTATATTTTAGATTTAAATGTCAATATATGTGCACTGTAGTCTTTGGTGCCACATGAATATGCTGATTCGGTGATCAAGAAATTTGTACTATTGTTTTTAATTGTCACTTTTTTTTAAGTGATAACTTGGTCAAGCTTTATTTCGATGGTCCGTTTGTTGAATTTAAGTTACATTGCAACTAATTCTCATTAGATTTTAAGTAGACTGAGGTTAGGGTTAGGCGTAGGGTTAGTGTAAGTTGACATGTACTTGCAAAGTTTCTTATAGTCAATTAAATGTCTGTTGAACGTCAGTATTAACAGATATTAAGTAGACAGTCAACTGATACTCAAATGGACCATCAAAATAAAGTGTTACCGAGAACTTTTCTATCTTAATAGCTTTTAACTAGAAACGCTATTAGTTACTAGCTAATTAGTTAAAGTTGCTAGTAACTAATAAAGTTATGGTAACTAAGGGTCTTACCTTTTGCCGAATTTGATTGTAATGCAATAAGCTGCACGTTTTTTATTTTTTTAAAAAGCTTTATAACAATAATTATTGTGAAAAGTGCTATCTTGCAAAAGTCATCTTCCATTTTGTGGCCCTGAATTTCGTTGATAAACAAACCATTTGAAGTTCCATTTCAGCATGCTATATTAAAAAACATTTTTATCTGAATGTGAAAGTTAATGTGCAAGTAAGGTTTCTGTTTCTGTAAAATTTCTGTTATCATTTTTTTTGTGAATTTCAGACATTTGAATAACAGTATGTTAATTAATTCCAAGAGTGTTTAAGGCCTTGTTATACTTTAAACAAAACTGAAGAACAAACTGTGATTATGTAATGTTTAACTAAATCTGGCCAAAATGAAAAATGTCTTTAGTTCGTTTCAGCAGTTTCAAACTGCTCACCAAAGCAAACTTTTTGGATGAGTTAATTTTGGCTCCTAAACACCTATGAGCTGCTATTGGTCCATGGCCATTATGCAATCAGTGGGTTTGTTCTTCATTGACGTGCTATTGATTTATGTCGCTTATTCACAGAGGTCACAGACAGAACAACAACTTCCAAAATAGCAAGTTAGCAGCATGAGTGGCAGAGTTGGTACAGATATATCTGCACCTGTACCATCACTTGCTGAGAGATTTTAAAGACTCAGAGGGAGTCACACACCGGAAGAGAATTAGCAAGCACCACATTGAGCCACATTTTTTAACGTTGTAAACATCGTTTTCTATGAGTATAGGCATGCTGGCGGCTCTATTCAGAGTCTGTACACTGCAAATGGAAAACAATATAAAGATGTGGCATGCTTCTCGTCCAGACTTTAACAGATGTTTACAAAACTGTTCCTTGTTGAATCATTGATGCTTAACACATTTACAACCCCTCCCACTGCAGCACGTGGGTGTTGGAGTGTCCAAAAACAGTATTCCATCATTCAGCTTTCAAACTTCTTTTTGCACTCAAACGAAGAACAAAAAAAGAGTTTATCAAGGCCTTAATGCTGTAATTTTTATGTATGTAAAAAATATGCGTGAATGAGTAGTTTTCTGTATTGTTATTTTCATGGTTTTATTTATTTTTTATTATGATTTTGAATTGCGTTACGGGACCTTGATTGCTTATGTTTAACCTTGAAAAGTTGGATAAAAATTACTTTTATTAGCATTTTTAATAGTTTAAAGTCATATATCATCTGGGTTGGTGTTTTATATTACACTTCAATACCCTTGTATTAAACTGGCAATGTGTTTTTTGAAATTGTACAGACTTATCTCTATAAATATAATTTTTTTAACATTTATATTATTTTTAAAGTACTAAAATGTCAATTAAATTCATTTTGTGAAACTGTAGAGTTAAATTTCCAACATCAAAAGTCGTCAGAGCAGAGATCAACATCCCATAATGCAATTCACAACAAAATAAACAGAAAAACACTTAACAGAGATGTTTTTTTTTTCATTTTTTTTTTAATGTATACAGCAATATATTCAAATAATATGTTTATATATTATAGTTTTATAAATCGATTCTTTGGGTCTCGGCAGACCTGCAATGTAAAAATGCATAAACTTAGAATTTTATGATGCTTAATAAAGTGACCCACAAACACTTTTGAACAACAGATTACTGTATGCTTTCCAGTGTTACTCTGGGTCACAGCATATGTTGTTGTCTGTAAAGTTAATTTGTTTGTGTTCCCATTATAATACATACAGTAAGCATCTGTTTGCTAAATCCCTGTGTATAAAGCCCAAAACAACATCCTTTTTTAGACTTTTAATTCTAATGGGTCAATTTGTTTACGATAATCATAAAATTAAATCTGCTTTCCTGTTTTACATAAATTTAATGTCCGTTCTCATTATCGTTTCCTCTCAGACATACATAGACTTGCACACACTCGCTGTCCCAAACTTTTCTTCCTCCTTTTTTTGTTTACACCATTGCTTCAATACTTCAACATCCGTTCTATCTAGTAGGATGTGTCCTTTCTAGACAAGGTGATCCCAACCCTCGGCTGCGTCCCAACACTTGTCAAAACAGTGTTCAGTGGGCCCTTTCAAAGCCCTAAAAAGGTGCTCTTGTCTAATCGGAAATGATTACGCCCTCTGTAAGCTCTTTGATAGACCGTAAACCTGCCTGTCTTCCTGTGTGTCTCTTTCTGTCCGACCCCACTGCTTAAAAGAGGGCAATTTTAACTGGCCACGGACGAGGGCTTTTCCACTCATTGGATAAATACTGTAGACATACAGAGGACACAGAAAGGACAGTAAAACACTCTGTCTGAGTGTAGCACGTCCCCTAAATCTTTTAAACCATATGACTCACTGAATAAACTTCAGGTGCTGTCTGTGTTCGTGACACGTGAGCGGGCATTTAAATCAAATAATCCATCAGACAAATCCAGATGTCAAACTAAGTGGCGTCCATTTCTGAATTATACACATGCCTCATTTGGCACTTTTCATGGTTGGAAAAGGGGGATCTTTTGTCTTAGGGAGGTGGAATTAAAAGCCTTTCGGGCAACTGAGGTGGGTCACATAATAAAGGGAACACGAAATGAAAGTTTCATTATTGATATCCTTTAAATTGGTTCTAGGAGTTAAGATGCTATCTGCTTGGAGGGCACTGGGGTGGTGAATAGTCTATTTCTTTGCCTCCCTCTTTCTTTTATCAAGGTAATAAGGAAGGACACTTTACGCACCGCTTTAAAATGAGGATGCTGTATCTGTGACGCTTTCTTTGGCTCATTTTTCTCTTTTCGTGCAGTGAGACATGGAATCTGTTTTGAGGTACTGTAGGTTTTTATAATCCCATTATTCTCAGGGTTACAAAGTGGAAATATGAACAGTGGAATTTCATTACTATTTAACAGAGTATATTGATGGCAAGAGTTCATGGCATATGTGTCAAAGACGAGACGTCCTGTTTTGGTTTCCACATCAAATTACATTTACAGAAGAGATTTTATGTAGAGCATATTAAATATGAGGAAAGTGTCTGTTTCTGATCAAATAAAGTTGAGTTGTCATTCAGTGCAAGCTATACCTGTATATATATTTAATATAATGATTTGGCAATTAAACCAGTATTTTCGTGGTTGAAACCAGTTGCGTTGCTTGATTTGATGAAAGGGGGGAAAAATATCCAAACATCCTAAATGCAACACAGCTTTATAGTTTGCTGTTTGTAAAAAAAAAAAAAAAAAAGAGCAATATCATATATTAATTTTTGATTCACAGACAGACTTTTTCCCAGCATTTTTCTAAACATAAAAGTTTTAATAACTAATTTCTAATCACTGATTTATTTTATCTTTGCTATCATGACAGTAAATAATATTTAAAAAAATATTTTTCAAGACACTTCTATACAGCTTAAAGTGTCATTTAAAGCCTTAACTACAGTAGGTTAACTAGGCAGGTTAGGGTAATTAGGCAAGTTATTGTATAATGATGGTTTGTTCTGTAGACTATCGAAAAGAAAATAGCTTAAAGGGGCTAATAAGTTTGACCTTAAAATGGTCTTTAAAAAATTAAAAACTACTTTTATTCTAGCCAAAATAAAAACAATTAAGTCTTCTCCAGAAGAAACAATATTATCAGACATACTTTGAAAAATTCCTTGCTCTCTTAAACATAATTTGGGGAATATTTGAAAAAGAAAAAAAACTAAATCAAAGAGGGGCTAATAATTCTGACATCAACTGTATGTTTCATTTTGCATTAACTCTTGCGTATTGCTTAAATTTACTACTCTTTTGTTATGTTAGTGGATATTTTCATACACAACACTCCATAAAAATCCAGAAACTAGTCTTATGGCTTTGCAATCAAAAAATGTCATTATAATGGAAGTCAATAAGGCAAAAACAGCCACTAACATAACAAAAGGATAATAAATCAGCCCTGAGTGTTGAGTTTTTTTTTTTCATATTCCCAAAATATGTATCAAAATAAGATTTGTCACCAAAAATTGTTTCATTTGCTGAAACATTGAGAAACTTAAAGCCAAATTGAAATCACCCCAAAGTGGATGAAAAAGAAACTGCGCACAGGGTTAAACACATTGCTGAAGCATCAGGAAGACTGAAGTAAATGCTGCTGAAAATACATCTTGCAATCACTCAACTCACTCGTAATTCATTTAAAATCATTATGAAATGTTCATTATCATACACCACAATATACACAGAACGTCTTTTAATTACGTGCATGAGTTAAACGTTCACTGTGTTTCACCTTCATGGTGATTGCTAACAGCGCATACATTAAAACTCCATATCAGCGTCAGAAGAATCGAATGCAGCAAAGTGTGAAAAGGGGAAAAGAGGCATAGAGAGATGAAGTGAAGAATAGAGAAACTCACAGCTTTCTAGCTGCATGGTACAGGTCTGAATGTCCATTGGGAAATTCTTCAAGTCCATGGGACAAGACAGGATGAGTGTTAGCCTGAGACAGAGCGCAAAACAGGAAAGTAGAAAGTGGGAAACCACAAAGGACAGAAAATAGGTGTTAAACAGAGAAGAGAAAGATTGACAAAGTTTGCAAGGAGGAAAAGCTGATGTTAAGAGCATTACTAGGATATTTACGTGATCGCATACACATCTTTTTCTAATAACCAAAGTGAATGTGTCTTCAGATGTAATGAAAGTGATCAATATTAGTTATGCATTATATTCCAAGTATATATTGTATAAGTGTGTGTATATATATATATAAATATTTTGATTATTTATAAGTTTCGCGTAGCTTGTTCATGAGCAAATTAGTAACCTAATGTGATATTTTGAATTAAATTGTTAAACTTGTTTGAAAGATTTGTTTCTGACTAAATTGTATGGTTACAGTCGTTGATAACTGGCTGGAGGTGTAGATTTTAAGTGAATAACAACTTAAATGCTGGCCTGTCAGTGACACAAAGCCACTGTATTCAGAAGAAGATGTTGAATAAAGGGTTTAAGTTAAATATAGACTTTCTTTAAGGGCAGAAAAGCATCAGTAATCAAAATGCCAGATTTCTGCAGAGGTTCAGATCAATATGGCCGTACCCCTCATCTTTTTGATTTGTGATTAGAGTGTGAATTGCTTTTTTTTTTATCACATGAGTTTTTTTATCACATGCCTTCCTGGTAATAGCAAACCAACTGCCCGAAAGTGTTTTCTGTATACTTATTATTCATTGTATTGCTGACACACTATATTTTTATCCGTGAATAACAGTAGGCATTATTAGAAAGTTTGGATAGAGAAAACAGTGTAATTACTTGCGGTAATCTAGTGCCTCAGAAAGAAAAACCGGTGCCTTTTTTTTGTAGAGCCCTTTTTATTCAAACCCCAAAATATCTACGCTTACTGATGTGAAGACATTTTTAGATTCGATTTTTGTTTGTTTACAGTTTTTGTAACAGCAAAAGGAGGATTTTATTCATTCATTCATTCATTTTCTTTTCGGCTTAGTCCCTTTATTAATCCGGGGTCGCCACAGCGGAATGAACCGCCAACTTATCCAGCATTTGTTTTACGCAGCGGATGCCCTTCCAGCCGCAACCCATCTCTGGGAAACACATCCATACATTGTCATTCACACACATACATACGGACAATTTAGCTTACCCAATTCACCTGTACCGCATGTCTTTGGACTGTGGGGGAAACCGGAGCACCCGGAGGAAACCCACGCAACCACGGGGAGAACATGCAAACTCCACACAGAAAGGCCAACTGGCCCAGCCGGGGATTGAACCAGCGACCTTCTTGCTGTGAGGCGAACGTGCTAACCACTAGGCCACCATGGCACCCAAACATGCAAACTCCAACTGCCAACTGGCCCAGTTGGGATTCGAACCAGCAACCTCTTTGCTGTGAGGGAACAGTGCTAACCACTGAGCCACTGTGCTGCTCGAGGATTTTATTACTATTATTATTATTATTAGTATTATTATTATTATTATTATTATTATTATTATTATTATTATTATTATTATTAGAACAGTGGTTTACTATAAATTGTGGCCATGTTTTTAAAGGGATAATTCACCCAAAAATGAAATGTACTCACCCTCAAGTGGTTCCAAGCTTTTTATGAGTTTTTTGTTCTTTAGAGGACAAGATATATTAAACAAGCCAGAATCCTGTAACCGTTGACTTTTGTAGTAAGAAAAACAAATACCACGAAAGGCAATAGTTACTGGTTTCCAGCGTTCTTCAAATTAGCTTCACTTGTGTCAACAGAAGAAAGAAACCCAAACAGATTTGGAACAAGTGTGCATTGTTTAATAATAACTTGCACTGTGGATTTTATACATTTCTTCATAACAGATGTTTTAGACATTTATGTTTGAATAATTAAGACGTTATTAGCAAGTTAAGGCTTTGTTAATATATGGATTGTAAAATGATTGTCTGGCCAAAAAGATCATTCGTAACTCTAAACTGTTGACACATTTTTGTAAAACATAACATCTCTCACTTTACTCTGATCAAATAGTGAACTCAATAGTAATAACTGTGCTGTTATTTTGGCTCAACTCGCATTGTTGACCTATTTTTAAGAGTTGTTATAATAATCTTGTAAATTCTTATTTTTTCTATTTAATCTGTTAAATGCTTCCCTGCTCACCTGATGCTGTAAAGCACATTCCCATTCTGAAAGATCCTCAGCAGCTTGTTGTCTGTCGTGACTTCATGGAAGTTAGCACCTTTCTCATTAGCAAAAAACAAGTCAGGTTTCCATATGGAGTCCAACATAGAAGGGTCCAAGTCTAGAGATGCATCAGGATATTCACTGTAGGCCAGCCGAGGGTCGTTCCACTGCTGTCGTAGAAAGACGTTAAGCCTGTAATCCTGTAGAAAGAGAAATAAACAAAGTAAGTCCCGGAATCTTGTAGTTCAATTTCTGAACTGCTGAATTATTAATGCACCTTTTAGTCCTAATGTTCTATTTAATTGCAAACCTAATCATAATGCTCTTGACTTGCACGTAAATATCTTGTGCTCCCCTGGCATTAATTTTCGTTGGAGGTCCTCTGTTTCTGATGACCTAACCTCCAGGTTAACTGACTAACAGACCATTAACAATGGCAATCTGTAACGGTCAACTGAAACATTCTGCTGACTGAGACATTTAGCACTAAGCACAGGATCTAGTGGATGGGTATATCACCTTTTCATTTTCCCTCTGAAGATCCTGGTCTTCTCTCAATTTTTCATTTTAATTGCATAGTGGACAGTTCATTATCAGTACATCAGCTGACCCACTGGACTCTAAACTTCTAAGTGATGTGCTCCTTGAGACAGGGAGAAGTCAGGCAAGTGACTAAACCTCACCCAGCAGAAATACAATTCTTACGTGGCATATTGCTTAAAATATTAGAAATACTTTAGGTCAAAGTCTTAGTTGCATGAGAAGACAAGCTTAATGCTGTATCTTTGCATAAATGTAAACCAGTGTTGTTACATACAACGCACATCATGATTTTGCCAAGTACGATGCAATCCTGGATTAACTTCTATGTTGGTACTGGAACACAATTGTTGTCTGAAAATGTAATTCATATACCGATTCACTAACCCTAAACCCATACATAACTTTTAATTTTTCCCAAAATCAGAGGGGAGTAATAGTTAGATAACAATCATATAACTGTAAGCCTAAACTTAACATAACCGGTAAACATATGCCTTAATTTTGATTGATTGGAATGTTTTTCCAGAATCAACATAGATGTTAATCCAGGAACATGTCCTACTTAGTGAAATCAGGTTGGCAGACATACCATAGTTGTCTCAGTAATGGATCCAAAACTGTTGATGAAAATGTTACAGGTGACATTTACTGCTGGTCCTGTGAAAACAGAAGAGAGAAAAGTTTCTTAAGTTTGCACTGACACAAAAACAAAGTTAGAAAAGTGAGTAAAAGTAGAGTCAAGTATGACTCCAAACACAAAAGTTCTGTCATTTATCCTCCTGGTTTTTGTTCTTCTGTAAAAATAAAGGGAAAAAGTAAAGGTTTACTCTGTTGTTCTTCATATAATGAGAAGAAATTGTGACTAGAAACTGTCAACCTTCAAAAATGAAAAAAAAAAAATGTTGACAAGTCTGTGTTAGTTAAGATCGAAATTTAAACTAAAATGTAACTTAAATCAAATGAACTTAAAATTAAATTGAGTAATATTGCCTTTGTAACTAAATAAAATAACTCTTGATGTCTGAGCCAACAAGAAAACAGACAAAACCACTTAATTCATATTAATATTAATTCATATATCTTTGGAAAAACATGAGAGTGAGGAAACGACAGAAATTTCATTTTAGAGTGAACTTACACGTTAAATTTAATAATTTATAATGCCTATACAGACTGTAGAAGATGTATCCTACACATACAGCAGGGAAAATAAGTATTGAACTTGTCATGTTTTTTTCCCCGCGAATAATATTTCTAAAGGAGCTGTTGACGTGCAATTGAAATAGTTTTTTGGTAAAAACCCAAACAATACAAACATGAAAGGAGAAGGTACTGAACTACTGAAACATATTTAATAGTTAGTATAAAAGGCTTTTTTGGTGATGGCAGCTTAAAGATGTTTTTCATATGGAGAATGAAGTCACATGAATTGCTCAGGCATGAGGTTTTTTTTTAATTCTTGACGGTTCTGTGGGTCTCGTCTATCAAATCTATTCTTTATTTTAGATTTTCTATTGGATTTAAGTCAGGTGATTGGCTGGGCCATTCTACAGCATTATTTATTTATCTATTTTTTTCCTCTCCCTTCCTCTGAAACCATTCGAGAGTTTCCTTGACTTTTTTTTTTTTAAAGATCATTTTCTTGCTGAAATGTCAACCCTGGTTTCATCTTCCTCACCCTGGCAATGTAGAAGTTGGACTGAAGCAGCTAAAATTCATTTACTAAGGGCAGATGGTTGCTGAATAACTACTAAGAGATTTCAGCTGCTGTCTGGGCTTTCACTACCTTTCTACACTTTCCTTTTTTCATGTGTTCAATACGTTTTCCTTGTGTCATCTTATTTTATTATACATAACTTCAGTCAACAGCACCTTTAGAAATATGTTTTCTGAGAAAAATGATGTTCAATACGCATTACTTGTCCCCGCTGTATAATTAGTATGGTTTACTATAAATGGTTCATTTGTGATGTTTTTTTGTAAATTTGTCAGCTTAACCTGGTGTAACCTCTGTCAACATTTACTACAACATGCTCCTTTTGTGGTCCAAACCCCACCCAACCCCAGCCAGGTTACTGGGTTCTGTCTGAGTTCCCAGGAGCTACTATTGTCAAGCTGCTACCAGTTTTCACTGCAGGTTGGGTTGCATAAATCCCAAACAAAAGCCTGTTTGTTTACATTTTGTCACACCTTTGAAGTTGGGTCTGATGCGAGCATCATAGCCGGAGGTTCGTCCCATCAGCTTGTCCAGAAAGTCCGATGGGGACATAGGCTTCTGGGCTGGCCTGCTGGAGGACTTTATCTCCTCTTTACAGGAACCCAGTCTGCCAGAGATAGAGAAAGCAAGGAGGAGGGGGTATTAAAAAGAAGCCAGAAAAATCAACATGAGAAAAACGGACAATTGATACAGTCAGTGATAATGACAGCGAAATGCGTCATGAATCATTTCAACACGTCTTTTATAAAGAGCTATTCAAACAGCTAGTCAAAAAAGACATGTATTTCTGTCCTAATCTTGCATAGAATTTAAAACTTCTGCTTGTGGTTTGCAATCCTGGTCTTTTCCAGAGGGAATAAAGAGCCATAATGCATTAAACATACATTCACCATGCTGTATTTTTTTTACTGAACCCCGTCACAGTGATCATGGCAAAGAAAAACCAAACCCCCTAAACCCTAGGCAGGGGGAGGCATAGTGTCTGACAGACTGATGGCTCAATTGAAATGCTGTGAATGTCACAGTTTTGGGAAGACTTCTTTGATTCCAGTTCCAGCGGGACTCAGTCTGCGCCTGACAGACCTGCCAGACCGGAGCAAGCGGATCCCAAAGGCAGCAGCCCCTGGATTCGCCTGGATCTTTCTCTTTCTTGATACTACAGAAGAAATGTTTTCTCCATGTGCTTTTGATTCAGTTTTAAGCAGATCAGTCATGACCCAGCCTCCATCCCTTGAGGAGCGGCGCGTCATCAAACCACCTGCCTTCTTCCAATGCTGACTTTCTGATCAGTGAGTTTTTTTTTTTTTTGTTTAAGAAAATATGGGCAGATATTCAGTTAAAGCTCCCAGGTGAATCTCAGCACTTGGATTGCACAGTGTCTGGAAAAAAGTGCAACCAGGGGCTGTGTTCTCTCCCAAAACCTCGAAGATATGAATCTCTCTTGGAGTGAGATAAAGTCCAATATGGGTTTAAATTTGCCTCACAAGCTCCAGGGCTTCCTCGTCATCCAGTTCAACTCTTGTTTATCCGTAAAATAAGAGAGAGGCTGTTAAATAAATCACCCCTCCCCCCACACAAACACTTTTTCATGTGGTCCAACAGCCTTATAAAATCTGGCTTTTCGTTCGCATTCCCTTCGTTTTCAGCGGGTTTTCTGATGAGATCGTGCTAGAGCTGCACATGCATTTTTAAAGAGACGCAGGAGAAGGGAGGCAGCAATCAAGTTTGTTTCTCAGCCTTGAGTGTCAAGCTCACGTTTGAATCCAAGCACCATCAGCATCAAATTGTGTTTATAAAGCTCACAGTCCCATGGCTGAAACATGCCAAATTCATATCTAAGTCTTTCTGAACTTGGGAAGCTTCATTCTGTTGAGCTCTTGGCTTACCTCTTTCTCCTTTTCACTAGGAGAGAGAAGCCATTTTTTACTTTCTCTCTTTTTCCCTCTCACCTAAACAATCAATATGCTTCTTAACGCCACTGTGTGTTATGGACAGTCCGATTACATTCTAATCCCCAGTAAAATGGTTTATATAATATGTGGCTCAGGCACACAAAGAACAGTAGCAATGGAAAGAAGCCACGGCGAAGGTCCATTGCTTGTGTTTGCACTCTGTGTAATTCGTGGTTTCTGTTGTTTTGGCTGTCTGGTGTTGAGCATCACTTCAGATATTTCAAAGAGAATATGCAGTAGCATTTGAAACACACCAGCCTGTCATTTCACAATAGTGTAGACAAGAGTGTCTAATGTAGAAAATATCCTTTGTGAAGCTGAAGTGGGTGTACTTGTATTGATATACATTTTATAGTACATATACTGTATGTACATAATCTGAATGCATTTATTTATATGCCATGCATTTAGAGATACACATTTGCCTTTACACAACAACAAAAACAGTTGTTTCATCTTTATTTTCCATAAACCCTTTGCACGTCTTGATTTTGCCAAGTATGATGCGATCCTGAATTTACATCTCTGTTGATCCTGGAACATCATTTTTATTTGAAAATGCAATCCATACCCATTCCCTATCCCTAAACCCAACCATAACTGTTAATTATTCCGAAAATCAGAGGACTGTAAGCCTATATATAATCATTTAATACATATAATCGTTTATTGTAAATCTCTGTTCATAGCTAATTCAACCTGTATATAATATTCATAATACATCCATTTGTAAATATCACCATTGTTTTTCTATAACTGCACTTTATAACTTAAACCTATATGCAGCGCCATGTATGTGATCCAAGACCCGGAACGAGATGATCCCAAGGTTCCATAATCCTGGACCACGCTGTATTCTGAGCAGCTGTTGGCTGGCTCACATGGTTCGGGACTTGTAGAGCTGCGCATCGATGGATTTGATCTCGAGTGATTGGACTCTCAGTAGTGAATATTAAACCAGACGGAACTGAACTGAACTCCAACAATTTCAATTGACTATAACCTTCAATGTGAAGCTGCTTTGGCACAATCTACATTGTAAAAGTGCTATACAAATAAAGGTAAATTGAATTGAATTGAATATTTTGCACTTGCTGCTATTGCACTTCTGGTTAGATCTAAGCTGCATTTCGTTGCCTTGTATGTGTACATGTGTAATGACAACAAAGTTGAATCTAATCTAAACTTAACATAAACTGTAAACGTCTCCTTTGATTCTGATTGGAATGTTGTTCCAAGATCAACATAGATGATACTTTTTTGTGTTATATATTTCAGTTACACTTGTCTATTATTTTCAGCTATTCATCATACCTTTGGCTTGATACATAATGTGTTGTGTAATTTGTCAGTCATTCATATTTCTTTTACCTTGTGTTACTTGAGGTACATACTGTTTAGTTTTCAGGTAAAACCTTACATATAACAAATGAAATCTGAAATTATAACCAATTTTTACCTTTATTCTTAATTTTTTGTAGTCATAACAGAGATAAAAGGTGTGACAGCTTCCCTGACACTGTGTAATTACGGGCTAATATTGATATTTTGAACTGCAGCTAGTGGGCAGCACAGTGGCTCAGTTATTATCACTGCCACCTCACAGCAGAAAGATCGCTGGTTCGAGTCCTGCCCGGGACAGTTGATTTTTCTGTGTGGAGTTTGTTTGTTCTCCCTGTGTTTGCATGGTTTCCTCCAGGTGCTCCGGTTTCCTTGACAATCCAAAGTCATACAGTACGCTATAGGTGCATTGGATGAACTAAAAAATTAACCGTAGTGTATAGGTGTGTGTGAATGTGTGTAAAGCATATGCTGGAATAGTTGGCGGTTCATTGTACTGTGACGACTCCTGATAAAAAAAGGAGTGAGCTGAAGGAAAATGAATGAATGAATGAATTGCAGGTAATTTTATAAGTTAATTATATATTTTTACTTCTCCTCTATTGCTAATGTATTATTTCAGTTATTTTGGTATAGACGTCTTTGAAAACTGTGTAATGATTAAAAATGAATACGATTAAATATGATTTCCACTGACGGCTTGGAAAAATAGCTTCAGGGCTGCGTGTAGAGATAAACATTGAAAGATAAATTCCTATGGCGATTATCTCTGTACTCTGCTAGAAATATTGACAGATGAAACTCAGATCCTCTTTAATACAGTTTCCCATGTTAGTAATCCTGTCTCGAAATTTGCAGAAGGAATGAACATACACCCAAAATTAGCTCAGGGAGAATGATAAAACAGAATTAAGTGGAAGTGAGCGGTGTAATAAATCTGTCAGACAACCAACAGAAAAGTTCACCATGGTCACGAAACTAATAATTTAGATGCAGAGAAGAGATTAAGTTAGCAAGTCACATGTGATTTCCTGCCATCCCTCACAAAAGCAGTCAGTCAACACTGTTCAATTAAAAAGCCATTAATTGACTTCCATGATTGACCTGTGGAACTACACACTACTGCACACCGACTGTGTCGAATTCTGCCTTACAGTATTTCTTTTTATTTTCATCTGGAAAGATTCATGACTTAATACCCCCCCATGAGTTCTTAGTCATCAGAAATGGTTTCAGATGGTGAATACATCAGCATAATGTTTCATAGCGTGCTTAATTTTTCAACGACAGTGCAGAAAAGTTTAGAAAGCGGCACAATTAAAGAACAAAATTCCCCACTCTCTGAACTTTTCAGAGGATTTTATAGAAAATAACTGGCGGGGATGTTAACGGAGGCACATCTAAGCTCAGTGATGACCACAACATTTTTTTTTTCTTTCTTACTGTATGCCTCGAGAGATGGTTGACCCCTGTTTCAGCCGTCATGAATGCATAATGCCTTCCCCATAGCTCACTTCGCAGTATCTCAAATCCATTCCCAACAGACAGAACTGTATTAGTGCAGCAATCCAGTCACGTAACTGTGCGAGCTTGAAAGCTACTCATCAAAGTGTGAGCGGAGTCTTCCTGAGGTGTGGAAATGCTGGGATACAGTGTAGAGGGAGACGCTTTGGGGATTCCCTAGCTGATAAACACAGATCGGCTGTGGTAGGGATGAAAAGAGGAGCTGGAAACTAGAATACAGAAGACAAAAATACTTGGCTGATAATGAATGAAGAGATAAAACGGTAATTAGCTGAACGTAATGTGAAGTGTTTGCCTCTCGTCTGACAGGAGCGGTGTGTGTCGGTCTGGTCATAAGGCCATTGGGGTTGCTGGTAATGGCTTCGCTGGATGCTTTACAGGGCTACTAGAGGCCTGTTTAATGAAAGCTTGTGCTTTTTCTTGAATCATTGAGATGCAAGTAAGGGACTTTTAATGAGCCTGACCTTTCCGAGACCGATACCACCGTCTGATCCCTCATTGCCTGTCTGAGGAATGACAAGAATACTTAACGCTGCTTCCGTTCTCCACACTAGCTCAGATATTTTCTCTTGTTTTATCTCAAACCGGAAATCAATCATTGTGGTGACATACGCATATGCACATAGTGGAAATACTGGCAATGCTTGAAAATCCATTTTGAAAAGTGGTGACGAGTGTTGATTTGTTAAAGCAAGATAGAATAGTGTATTTTCACTCAATATGTTCTTTATTATACATAATAATTTAGAGTTTAATATAGAGTTGCTATGTTTTAGTTGGCCCAAACTTGACCCCAACTTTTTGTTTTATTAGTCAACATTAATCATTATGTAATTACAACAAATGTAATTTAGATGCTAATTATAATTTGTATTTGCTAATATTTCATAATAAACAAATGCATCTCTCATTTTTTTTAAAAATATGTAGCATTACTTGTATGTATATATTCATTCATTATGTCGGCTTAGTCCCTTTATTAATGTGGGATCGTCACAGTGGAATTAACTGCCAACTTATCCAGCATGTATTTTACACAGCGGATGCCCTTCCAGCTGCAACCCATCACTGGGAGATATCCACACACACACTTATTCACACATACACTACGGACAATTTAGCCTACCCAATTCACCTATAGCGCATGTCTTTGGACTTGTGGGGGAAATCGGAGCATCCAGAGGAAACCCACACCAACACTGGGAGAACATGCAAACTCCACACAGAAACGCCAACTGACCCAGCCGAGGGTCGAACCAGCAACCTTCTTGCTGTTTATACAGTTGAATTCAGAAATATTAGCCCCCCTGTTTACTTTTCTCCTCAATTTCTGTTTAACGGAGAGAAGATTTTTTCAACACATTTCTAAACATGATAGTTTTAATAACTCATCTCTAATCACTGATTTATCTTTGCCATGATGACAGTAAATAATATTTTACTAAATATTTTTCAAGACACTTCTATACAGCTTAAAGTGTCATTTAAAGGCTTAACTAGGTTAATTAGGTTAGCTAGGCAGGTTAGGGTAATTAGGCAAGTTATTGTATAACGATGGTTTGTTCTGTAGACTATTGAAAAAAAGATAGCCTAAAGGGGCTAATCATTTTAACCTTAAAATGGATTTAAAAAAATTTAAAACTGCTTTTATTCTAGCCAAAATAAAAGAAATAAGACTTTATCCAGAAGAAAAAATATTATCAAGCATACTGTGAAAATTTCCTTGCTCTGTTAAACACATTTGAGGAAATTTTAAAAAAGAAAGAAAAATTCAAAGGGGGGCTATTTTGACTTCAACTGTATTTAGTGAGTACGGAAAGAATTTAGACCTCCTTAAATTTTTCAGTCTTTGTTATATTGCAGACATTTGCGAAACTGATTTAGTTTTTTTTCACTAATGTACACACAGCACCCCATATTGACAGAAAAACACGGAATTGTTGACATTTTCGCAGATTTGGAAAAATGAAAGACCTTTGGGTTGACCAGAATCGTTCCTAGAGCTGGCTGTCTGACCAAACTTAGCTATAGAGGAGGAAGAGCCTTGGTGACAGAGGTAAAGAAGAACCTAAAGATCACTGTGACTGAGCTCCAGAGATGCAGTCGGGAGATGGGAGAAAGTTGACGAAAGTCAACGTCACTGCAGCCCTTCATTAGTCGAGGCTTTATGGCAGAGTGGTCAGATGGAAGCCTCTCCTCAGTGCAAGACACACTAAAAAAACAGCTGAAGGACTCCAAGATGGAGAGAAATAAGATTCTCTGGTCTGATGAGACCAAGATAAAACTTTTTAGCCTTAATTCTAAGCGAAATGTGTGGAGAAAACCAGGCACTGCTCATCACCTGTCCAATACAGCCCCACCAGTGATGCATGGGGGTGGCAGCATCATGCTGTGGGGGTGTTTTTTAGCTGAAGGGACAGGACTACTAGTTGCACTCGAGGGAAAGATGAATGCGGCCAAGTACAGGGTTATCCTGGATGAAAATCTTCTCTAAAGTACTCAGAACCTCAGACTGGGCCGAAGGTTTATCTTCCAACAGGACAATGACCCTAAGCACACAGCTAAAATAACAAAGGAATGGCTGCACAACAACTCCGTGACTGTTCTTGAACAACCCCGCCAGAGCCTTGACATAAACCCAATTGAACATCTCTGAAGAGAAGAATGGCTGTCCACCAACGTTTACCATCCAACCTGACAGAACTGGAGAGGATCTGCAAGGAGGAATGGCAAAGAAATCCAGGTGTGGAAAAACTAGTTGCATCTTTCCCAAAAAGACTCATGGCTGTATTAGATCAAAAGTCTGCTTGTACTAAATACTGATCAAACAGTCGGAATACTTGGGACCATGTGATATTTCAGTTTTTCTTTTTTAATCAGTCTGCAAAAATGTCAACAATTCTGTTTTTGTTTGTCAATATGGGGAGTTGTGTGTACATTGAGGAATAAAATGATCTTAAATAATATCTATTAACATAACATAACTGTGTAATACAGCTAGGTTTCACATATTTTTCTAGTATATATCATTTGCTGAGTGAAGTAAATAAATTTTACCCACATTTGTAAAACCCTTTACATACTCTTAAATATCAGCTCTCATATTTTTATGTTGGTTAATTATGAGGGAAGATATTTTCCCTCACACACGTTCAAATCTGTTATAAAACGCTACAATCTGCCAACTCTTCCAAAGGAAAGTAAATCTGGATAGATTTCAGCTCAGTCAGCTGCAGTATTATCAGACAGACCTTGAGGCAACATGCTGGAATGAGAAGCTTCATAAGAGGTCTGACTCTGCTGATACACATGATTTGAGTCCTTATGTTCTTCACAGTAAGTACAGTGCCGCATGCAACCCTCAGCAAGTGCGAGTTTGCCTCATGGGCTGTCAAACTACAATTACGGATAATTTTCATTCTGAGATAAATGCTAAAAATATAGACTTTGACATAACTTGTTGAGACTGTTATATAAAAGAATAGTTTTCCGTTACAGAATGTTCTGTTCCACTAAAGTAAGTAATTGCAGTCAATGTGGGTTACAGAATGACATGAGGTTATATCAGAGTTGTATCAGAATTTATTCACTTTTGAGTGAGCTAATCATTTACTATGCATATGAACACACTCACAGTACGTTCATAGGTTATCTTAGATTTATATTAAATTTAAGTGAGCTAATCCTTTACTATTCATTACACTAGTTGAACACAGTCATTTCCTATGCATTCAGGCATTCAATGACCAGTTCTGTCATCTCACCGACCACCCCGTAGATCGTAGAAACAAATTGTGAAATAAGCCCGGTTTGTAGTTTCAAGCTTTAAGACAACAGCAGCCTTGCAGAGTTTTATATTTCGTTTATGAAATGAGCCTAAATATATTATGGTTCAGTCCAAAGGCTGTCCATTTATAGAGCATATACGACATAATAGAGATTATCTTTCTTCATCCTACTTATAATGTCTCTACAGACTTTAAGTGGTAGTTCACTAACAGCGAAAATGTTTTTCTTACCTTGATGTTAATCCAAACATAACTTGATTTATTTCTTCTGCGGCACGTAGCAGGATACATTGTCTTAAATGTTTCATTATAAGGTCTATTTATTTAAAGTATTCACCAGATTAAAGAAATCCCAAACAATTTGGAAGGATAAAGGGTGAGTATTTTAAAGGCCTTTACCATAATAGTGCTGCACAATATATAGTTTCAGCATTGATAATCTGCAATAGTGACATCGCACAATCTGCAATGTTGAGGGTCACACTTTATTTTAATGGTCCGTTTGTTGAATTTAAGTTACATTGCATCTACATGCCAACTAATTCTCATTAGATTATAAGTTAGACTGTTAGGTTGGGGTTAGGGTTAGTGTAAGTTGACATGTACTTGCAAAGTTTCTTATAGTCCGTTAAATGTCTGTTGATACTGACATTCAACAGACATTTAACGGACTATAAGAAACTTTGCAAGTACATGTCAACTTACACTAACCCTAACCCCAACCTAACAGTCTAACTTATAATCTAATGAGAATTAGTTGGCATGTAGATGCAATGTAACTTAAATTCAACAAACGGACCATTAAAATAAAGTGTTATCTTGTTGAGTTATGATTATTATTAACTAGCAATGAGTTCAGAACAGGGCGCCACGGTGGCGTAATGAGTAGCACGTTTGCCTTACAGCAAGAAGGTCGCTGGTTCGAGCCTCGGCTGGGTCAGTTGGCATTTCTGTGTGGAGTTTGCATGTTCTCACTGTGGTTGCGTGGGTTTCCTCCGGGTGCTCCGGTTTCCCCCACAAGTCCAAAGATATGCGGTACAGGTGAATTGGGTAAGCTAAATTGTCCGTAGTGTATGTGTGTGTATGAGAATGTATGGATGTTTCCCAGAGATGGGTTGTGGCTGGAAGGGCATCCGCTGCATAAAACAAATGCTGGATAAGTTAGCGGTTGATTCCGCTGTGGCGACCCCGGATTAATAAAGGAATTAAGCTGACAAGAAAATGAATGAATGAGTTCAGAACGTAATTAGTAGGGTCATTTAAAGTTGAACTCTAATAATGTGATCTAATAATTAATATTATTTTAATGTTATTTTAACCTGCGACTGTAAGATTTCGAGTGAATTTAAACCATTTGGGCATAAGAAATTGTAAAGTTTACTGCTTTAACAAAGATAAATTGATTTAATAATTTAATTCAGTTAAGACTATGCAGTATTTACTTTACATTTGATCATTGAATTTCTACACTTCAGCACTGTTAAACTCCAACTGAAAACCTTAAAGCGTGATTCATGTAATTGGTTATGTTTGTTCTGTTGTTTTCATCTGTACTTTAAATTATTTTATTTTCTATATTTTATGCTGATGCACTCCCCTAAATCTTAATATACATCACAAAAAAACATATCCCATTGTCAGTTTTTCCAATGTCATGCAGCCCTATGCCCTATAATGACAGATATTCTGTTGTACAATGCTAATACTTTTTTAAAAATAATTAAATTATTTTCTCATTTGCAGAATTATAAGGCCTTAGTTTTGCATTGCTAAACTGGTTTACCAGCCAGACCAGTACAAACCAGTATTGGGATTCATTAAAGAAAGCACACAGTGCATGATAATCAACGGACGTATGACCCTATTTTCAATTAGTCCTAGGAGACTTCCTTTGCATACAACTTACAAACATATGCTGTTAATTGCTTTTCATTAGTGAGTCAGTGATCAGAAAGCATATTCGTTTTTAAAGTGGCCGCTTTTTACCACAGGCAAGGGAAATGATTGTCATTAGACACTCATGGATGGATATCTAGGTTTGTAGAGCTATTAGCATAATATGATATGGAGTTTAACAGGTCTTATAATCTGTCATCAAAATACATCTTCTTGAGCACTTTCTCTTAAGCATTTTTTTTCCACTTTGGATTTCTACGTCTCTTAAGTGCCACATTTCTGATGAAGGTTTAAGTATGTTCATTTAAGGTAAATGTGCTGTGTTTCTAAATTATTACGGAATTTAATCCATTATCTTTTTTTTTTTGTCCCCAGACAACTATAATTTCAAAAACTGTCAATCTTATTTTCTCCATTCTGTTTGTTATCCCTGAAAGGGTATTTATTTTTTCCATGCTTTGCTTTTGATCAACAATGTCAAGGTAGAATAGGATTTGGTTTTCACCCTGCAATTTTCCAAGGTGCATTTGTCTCGGCTGATGTGATCTATGCCCCATCTGTTGTAATGTTCATGTGTCTATGGAGACGCATATTGTGGTGGCGTGTGGACTCTATCACCCGCTGCCCTTAAGCAGTGACTGGACTTAGTAGAAGAAAAACATGTTTGGAATCTAACAAAGCTCACGCATACAGGTCAAAGCTGCCTTTTGTGAACATGGAACTGGAAAAAAGCTGTTTGTCAGTGATAATCTCTTCACAGAAATGTCGTCTTCAATGCAAATTTTTGTTTCTAAAGCAGAAATTCAAGTAGAAAGAAGAAAGAGACCATGCTGAAATCACAGTGTTAAAGGTCCACTTAATTGCCTTGGAATGTGCAGTTTGTTTGACATATTGACGTAATTTCGTCAATATGACTGGACCGATCAGTCAGTCAATTATACAGTCAGTCGCGTATCATAAAGTACCAATAGTGTTTTGTTTTTGTAGCCCAGCCATAAAGCCGGACAACAACAGCAGTAAGCAATTCTGTGTCTTTCTAACCATTTCTCAACGTTACAGTACAGCATTCAGTGTAAAATTCACATGGGACCATGCCAACTCACGCATACACACGGGTCACTATTTGCTATCGTGTCTATTGAGCAGAGCATTTATCCCCTAGTTAGTGCTCTACTTGACATTCACCCTATAGAAACACTGTAATTTTGTGTGTAACAAGCTTCATTTTAAATGTATTTAGGTTTTTGGGAACTCTAGTGTTCTCTATGCCAATTATCAGTAGTGTAGTCCTAAATGATGTGGTGTACTATTGCCCACCTAACCCATATTTTAAATAAAAGTAGGCAAAGAAATAACGAAAGTCAATGTTTCTTTGATTCATTAGCAATATACATTTAACATCACTTACCTGTAACTACAGACTTCCACAGAGGAAAAAAAACAAAGGGAATTCAATGGTTACAGGTTTCCAGCATTCTTCAAAATATCTTCTTTTGTGTGAAGAAAAAAAGACAAACCATTTTGGATCAAGTTAAGGTTAAGTAAATTATGATAATTTTGTTTTTTGGCTGATCTATCCATTCAAAAAGGAAAGATTTTTAGACAAAATTGTTCATTCTAAAGTGAGATGCTAATAGTTTGATCCTATGCAATGATTTATGCTTAGCTAATAGTGCCCCAGCAAACCCAAAGATTGGCTGAATATATTAAGCTGTGGTAAAACCTGGGTAAAACCCAACTGTTTAACTCTATGGAGACCATATATATAAATCATGTTCCAAGCTATTTCTTAATTGGTATGTTGTTAACATGAACAGTAAATTAAAAGAAAAAAAAATCAGGAAAACAAAAGCAAAGCACACTCCATCACGCTGTTTTGTAATTGTACCTAAATGTTTCAGCGTGACATCATTCAGTTGACTTTTCGTCGCCTGTGAAAAACTCTCACGAAATGTTCTCAGAGCTGCTGGGGTCGTCAGGGGACGGGCATTGGCTCAAGTTAAACAAAAATGCACCAATTGCAACTACTTAAGATGGCAGTTTAAAAAACATTTGGTATGCAGTTAAAGGGGACGTAAATACACGTAAATGAGGGAAGTCTAATCAGCAAAACAAGTATTCCGAGAGTATACACAATTATTGATCCTCAGAAGTCGTAATACCCAAACAGCTTGTGAAAAAAAAGCAGGCATACCGAGTAGACGTGCGTATAGCCCTGACTACACCTTCAAATTATGTATACAATATGCATGTGTACAATGCATTTCTCCCCTCAGGATTCGCCATGAGTGAGTGTACTTGCATACATAACATGCAAATAACTGATTGTTTTCTGCTGCAGCAGTAGCGTCTTGTACAGGGCAGGATGCTTCAGTTTGTAGAGAGCATTGGATTGGTCAGACAATCTGATTGAAAATCATTGATCCATACTGGTGAATATGAGAAACAGCAAGTTTTAAATGCTTAAGTCTTCTAAATGTTAATTTTATAATTTTTTGGGGGCATACTAGTTTATAGGCAACTCCCTGTCACAAACGGACAGTGCTAAATATAAAAACGACTCCCTTTTCTCCACCTAGTGACCAAACGTGTTCGATATAGGCCATATGAAACTTGAATGCATTGTACCAAAGCACACAGATTCTCATTTGTAATCGGATCACTAAAAATGCATTTTAACACCAGGTAGGCCAGGCATTGCTTCATATCATATGACAAAGTGAACACGGAGCCTGTAGTTTACATTGTGGAATTTAGAAGCTTAGCTTTAATGTTAAAAATGAGAAAGTGGAGCTCATAAATAGACATCACTGTGGTGCAGTGGGTAGAACAATCGCCTCACTGCAAGAAGGCCACTAGTACAAGCTGCAGCTGGGTCGGTTGGCAATTCTGTGTGGAGTTTGCATGTTCTCCCCGTGTTGGCGTGGGTTTCCTTCGGGTGCTCCGGTTTCCCCCACAAGTCAGAAGAAATGCGCTGTAGGTGAATTGGGTAAACTAAGTTGTCCATAGTGTATGTGTGTGAATGAGAGTGTGTGTGTTTCCCAGTTATGGGTTGTAGCTTGAAGGGCATCCGCTGCGTGGAATGTGTTGGATAAGTTTGTGGTTCATTCCGCTGTGACGACCCCAGATTAATAAAGGGACTAAGCCAAATGAATGAACGGAGCTCATAAATGTCTGTTGAGATACCAGAAACAGTATCTCATATATCATAGTTTAGCAAACATGTATGTACATGTATTGGATCTACACCTTAAAATTAGGTCAGTGTAATGTTCATTAATTTGGATTTTTTTTTTGTTATTTACAGCATATTGTTCTTCATATACTGCAAGATGGCCACAGAACATGACTGAACGAATGCTGAAAAATGCTGCCTTCAAAGAATGCAATACAAGGTAATTTAGCTCCACCTCCCATTTCTGGGGTACCTTCCCATGACTGATTTTTGAAGACAGCATAGATGAATCCTTCACTGCCTTTGATATCCTCCAATCCTATGCTTTTTCATTTTTGACAGTCGAGGTAAAAAATTATGATGGCTCCCCAATTTCATACATTTTTGGTTTAATTGTACGTTTTGGACTAACCTTTTGATGTAATTTTTAGTGAGAAGCAAGTATTGTAGTAAGTAAATGTTCCCTTAGTTATTACCAAAGCTCTCTATTTTATTGTACATGATTGAATAGTTATGCTGTGTCAGAAATCTGTGTGAAATCAGCATTCATGCAGAAACCCTGCCTCCAAAGTCACCTTATAGGGCAGCAAGTCAACAAGTCAGCCACTATATCAGCTAATGAAAATAAATACACATTCAGGGTGAATTTTCAGTGAGTTGCAAACATGTAAATGTTTTTTCATCAATCTGGTGTTAGAGTAGAGCTTGAGAGCTCTAAAATCATTAGCAATGCTTCACAGTTCTTTTCCAAGAAGGCTTATTCCTCGCCATTTACAAATCCTGCATCTTTATTAGCGTCTGTAGAAAACCTATTGTTCCAAGCTAGATCTATGATGTGCTGCAGCTTAACGCTGATGTCTCACTGGCATATTGGAAGCATAAAACCCAGTTCATAACTTTATTAAAAGTCGAGCTCAGCGGAAACTCCTCACAAGCCACAAATTACACATTTTAATTCATAATGCAATATTTAACCTTGGGGGAGGCTGGGTCTGACATCTCAGAAGGCCCATTAGATTAGATCGTCTCTCAGTACTAAATTTATACCCTGTTACTGAAAACCTTGAGAAATGCATTTAATGCTGTGATGGTCTCATTTTTTTAATCTGATCTTCCACTTTGCCCGTAGCCACTGTTCCCCCAAGATCCGCAGTTTGTTTAAACTGGGGTTTAGCTGAAGCTTTCCGGAGCTATCAGCTTAATACTCTGGTGTGCTATAATTAAGACACGAGCTATTTTTGGAATGTTTATACTGATTAGCGGAGAAACATAATAATTTAAGCAGTTTCCAATCTAATATTTTCTGATTTTGTTTTTCTCTTGTTAATCGCAGAAGGAATTAATCACATTATTTGTGTATATGTGAAATTAAATACACAATTCATCTTCCACAACTGTTTTTGAAACACACACACACACACGTTTGTTTTTGTGAAAGGTGGGTACATTACATAGGTTTCCATTCATTTTATACTGTCCAAACTGTGTATTATATTGCCCTAAACCCAACCATCACAGAAGACAGTGTATAGCTATACTCTCTGATTAAACTTATTCTGTGGGATTTAGAAGCTTTTTGAGCAATGAGGACATCAGCAATGTCCTCATATTTCACCTCCTTTTTGTAATACCAGTGTCATACCTGTGTCATTATACAGATTTGTGTCCTGACATGTCACAAAAACACGTTTACACACACACATAATTGCTTGTGCAAATTGTAGAGAAAAAGTCATCAGTGTTGCTTGGTTATGTAAACCCCTATAGTTTCAGTTAATAAAACAAGCTTTGTTGTTTCTGCAAAAAACACTCATCTGATTGTTTATTCAGCAAGGCTGCCATTTACATTAATTGTAATCAAACCGGAGCATAGCTAATTGGTGCTTCATCTCACAAAAATGTGCGACAAATGAGCCCACCTGCTTTTCTAGCTTAATTTGTTGACAATCAAAAAACAACCCAAACACATCACAGCGAGTATGCTGTTGCACTATTATAAAAGTTGGATAAAAGAAAGTTTGTTAGTATCTGTTACTGTCCTCTTAACATTCTTTTACAAAGATAGACCTCTGGTCAGTGGAGATTGTCTGTTGTCAGTCTGGGAGACGGTTCTCTAACTTCTCTGATTACTTGTCTGATGGTGCCAGCGCGCTGACAGAGCTGTGATGGGTCTTTTTGTGACGTGATCTGTTCTGTCAGGGCACTAAGCAGCATAGCCTATCAGATTCATCCTCCCAAGAGGGTCCTGACGGCCCACCTTTCTTAGCAGGTTAAATTGGTTGGCATTTCAAGAATGTCAATCTGTCATTTTGTGTTTTAGACCTTTTATTTTTCCCAATATTCATTACACATTGGTAGTTTACCCAGAAATCCATAGTTTTATCTATTAAATTGTCCATGTCTGCTGTCATTGGTATCAATGGTGTCATACCATCGATTGTTGGTTTTATGTTCCCGTCATGTGCTGTCAGATTCATCATAAATTTGTCATTACAGTTTTCAAGTTATTTTTAAAGTCCTCTTTATGACTGGGAAATTCTGCAATCATTTTGACATAGAATTTAAACAGGGCATAAGAGAAAACAATTGGTGCAGTGACTGGTATTCTAAATGGCTTTTTTCCACAACAGTTGCACCACGTTGTCTTTGAATACTGCAAATTTACATATAAATCACCATTTAAAACATATTAGTCCCATAAATAGCAAAAATGAGCCTGAAATTCCAGAGTCATCCTGAAGCTGACTATCTGAATAGCACTGGGAATATTTGTTTTAAAGGCTTTTTTAAAGAAATTGACATGAAGAAGCCTGGTGCCTTCAATGATTAATATTCTTTTTGACGACAACAACAAAAACAACAACAACAACAACAAAAATAAAATAAAATAAACAAATCATTATCTATAGTAATGATGCTGCCAAATAGTGTAATGGTTATTATATTGCTAAAACAATTAATCTAATGGTGGCCACAGTACTGTATTTAGTAAAAAGTCGAAATTATTAGCCCTCCAGTGAATTTCTTTGTCAAATTTTTCCCAAATGATTTTTTCTTCTGAATTTTTTTTTGTTTGTTTGTTTTATTTCAGCTAGAATAAAAGTTTTAGATGTTTTTTTTTAAACAATATTCAATAGTTCAAAAAACAAGGTCAATATTATGAACCCCCTTAAGCAATATTTATTTTTCAGTTGTCTACAGAACAAACCATTATTATACAATGATTTGCCTAATTACACTAACTTGCCTAATTAATCTAGTTAAGCCTTTAAAATGCACTTTGCTGAACACTAGTATCTTGAAAAATATCCAGTAAATTATGTACTGTCATCATGGCAAAGATAAAAAGAAATTAGTTATTAGAAATTAGTTAAACTATTATATCTAGAAATGTGTTGAGAAAATCATCTTTCCATTAAGCAGAAATTGGAGAAGAAAATATACAGGGGGCTAATAATTCTGACTTCAACTGTATGTACAGTTTGTACTGGGAATTTCCTCATTGGAATGCAAATTAAATATAAAATGCAGACATTATATATCTGAAATATGCATACTGTATACTAGGGCTGGGTGATAATCGAAAAATAATCAATTTCGACATTCAGAACCTATAATCAATTAAAGAGCCCATATTATGGATTTTTGAAAATGACCTTCCATGCAGTGTGTTACACAGCTCTAAGTAAAGTGAAATGTCCAGCTAAGGCTTAAATCTGAAAGTGCAAAGTGTTTAAAACGATTGATTCATATATAAAAGAGTCGACTCGTTGTTTAAATGAATCGTTATTAGAACGAGTCTTTAGCCGTTTCGGCTTGACGTCAACGCGAAACATAATAGTTGCGCGCGCAGACCCGGGATTGCAACTGAGAAATTGAACTGCCCGGCCCCGCCCACAGACAGGAAGGGAAAGTGGAAGACAACAAGCACTGTATCAAGTAAGTGTTGTAGCATAACCAGTGGGACAGCAGTGACGTGTGATCTGAGTAATATCTAAGTAAATCTTTATACTGTTTGATGGCAGTATAAAGATTTAGAGAGAAGTTATTGACAGCTTTGGCAGTGTTAGTTTTCGCGTTTTGCTCTTTGTAGACGGTCCCTAAGGACCGGTCTCTCTGCCGCCTGCACGGAGTTTAATATCATGCATCCAGCGCAAAGGCAAAGCTCATTTTTAGGAAAATAAGGTTGTAGGTGATTGTATACATTGCGACGGTTGAAAAGAGGTGCTATTTGTGTAGGCACAATGTTTCGGTCATGAGTTATTGATCCGGAAAACACGACTGCTGCTAACTTTACTGGACTTATCGGCATTCCGGTAAAATCATGTCCCGCAGACGCTAAGCTCTGAAGTGCGAGGGAAAAGCTGTGTTATTTTCCCTACCTGGAAATCTCTTTTCCCTACCTGGAGTGGTTGAGGTTTTTTTCGTAAAATACCTGAGAATTATAGCCCCAACACGGTGCTGTGTTCACGTCATCTCTCTGAAGAGAGCTATACAAATCTACCAGCTTACGACGCGGCATTTGTTGCACGGTTGTTGTTAAAGCATGGATCAATACCCAGTTTATTTGGACCAGCGTGTTCTTCCAGTCAAGTTGACCGTAACAAGGTAAATATGGATGTAGTTGTCTGTATTGTGTTTGCTCCGTGCAGCATGTAGCGGTAGCCATTTAGCTTACTGCCGAATGTAACTATTTGTTGGCTTACAATAGTCCATGAAGTGTTAATTATTACTGAATGTGTGTTGTTATGATGAAGAATATAGCAATACGCTGTTGTACAAAAGCAGTGATTTGTTTTCAATATGTTCTGGCATC
>CAIGQQ010038942.1:15278238-15296238 GCA_903798035.1 Danio albolineatus
TATATATATATATATATATATATATATATATATATATATATATGTGTATATTTATATATATGTGTATATTTATATATGTATGTATGTATGCATGTATGTATGCATGTATGTATGTATGTATGTATGTATAATATACAATTCATTACTGTTAATCAAGTTAAAATGTTCAGTTAATCGAGATTTTAATTTTAGGCCAAATCGCCCAGCCCTACTGTATACATTCCAATGTTTTATAAATTCTGTGTGTGTGTGTGCAAAATGTAGATGTAGAGGTAGAAAAATTACTTTTTATGGAAACTCCATGCTATTTTTTTCGAATGCAAAGGCGACACCACAGAAAAGAAAGATTAGCCTCGTGGCAGAGGAGCACTGCTGCGTGATTTTTCTCTGTGCCCATTCAGATTAATGAAATAAGTTCAGTGAAATTGTGTTGGAATTCAACTGTGACAGAGAAATGAAGTCTAGAGTTTAATGACAGAAGTTCAAACGCAGCACACCGTCCTCGTAACAGACAACGATATTTCTCTTTTGCTCTCACCCAAAAACACATCACACATGTATACACTTGTACAGTAAATGTCTAATTAGGACCTGCAGCACGGTGGTGCAGGATGATAAATGTGCTCCATTAAATGCTCGTGCTGTATGAATATGGATAGACATGTCAGTTTTCATCAGGTTCTAGATTATTTCCGTAAGCTTAAACGAGTCTCTGTACACCATCAATCCCCTCAAAGATCTGCTTGTTGTAGTTTCACACATTTATCTGCTCCACTCTTTACTTGCTCAGGTAATGAGGACCTCCTATCTGCTCGCCTCGGGGACTGTGGCGCACTTGCAGTTGTGCTGGGTGGTTCACAGCTCCTCTCCTGGTGTTTTCTCTACCTTCACATGGCTTTCTCAACGCTCCACCTGTGTGTGAAGCATGAATGGGCGTCTGGTGCCAGTTTGGGCAGAGAAGTGAGTGGAGAGGTCACTCGCTGTGTTTTAGAGCCTCCAGCTGTTTTAGCCCGCATTCGCTGTGTGCTTCTGCTTCACATGAAAGGCATTGAGGACCACAATGGCTTGTGCTTGAATGTACATTTTCCAGAGCCTTCTGGGGATTTCATGGGAAAGCGGAAATCTCTGAGCTCTCGTGGTGCGCTGTAGCCTATGTTAGTCATGCTACATGTTTCAAAAGGTAGAAATTTCTTTCTTTTTGAAGCATGCAGTATCATTTTTAAAGTATTGGTACTTTTGTTACTGTGTTTTCTTTAACTGGTTTTCTCAACACAATCTCACAGCAATTTGTAACTTTTTGATTTAGTGGCTAATTCATATCAATTTGTACAATCTAATTTGTACAATTCAGTACAACTTGCTCATCACCCAATGATGGTTGAATTGGGTGCCACGCCTTCTTTTTAATATCATACATTTTCGTACGACTGAACTCTTACGAATTCGTACGAATTAGCCACTAAACTGACAAAACGTGAAATACGTTTTCTCGTGAGATCAGGCTGGCTTTATATAAAATAGAGATTGAGTCTTACTAACAAAGAGCAACATTTGCAACCCTTAATTACTTAAGGTATCTTAATTATTATTTAAATATATTTAAAAAATATTTTATTTATAAGACATTAATATTTGATTTTTTAACTAATAAACAAAAGAAATAAACATTGCCCCTTCCCTATTATGCTACAATGTAGAAAATATTCTGGTTTGTTTTAACCTGAAATAGGGTAAAATATTGATAAGATTTATATTGATAAAAAGCCTCCAATTTATTTTTAAATCTCATACAATATTCTACTCCTGCAAGGAGTCAAATAGATTCAACTTAAGTACTACTGGGTTGGACCCCCTTTTGCCTTTAGAACTGACTTAATCATTTGTGGCGTAGATTCAACAAAGTACTGGAAATATTCCACAGAGATTTTGGTTTGTATTGACATGATAGCATCACACAGTTGCTGCAGATTAGTCGGCTGCAGATCCATGATGTGAATCTCCCTTTCCACCACATCCCAAAGGTGCTCTATTGGATTTAGATCTGGTGACTGTGGAGGCCATATGAGTATAGTTAACTCATGTTAACTAGTTTGTCATGTTCAAGAAACCAGTTTGAGATGTTTTGCGGTTTATGACATGGCACATTATTCTGCTGGAACTAGCCATCAGAAGATGGACATTGTCAGCAACAATACTCAGGTAGGCTGTGGCATTGACAAGATGCTCATTTGGTACTTATGGGCCCAAAGTGTGCTAAGAAAATATCCTCCACACCATTACACCACCAGCAGCAGCCTGAACCGTTGATACAAGGTAGGATTGATCCCTGCTTTCATGTTGTTGACCCTACCCTCTGAATGTCGCAGGAGAAATCGAGACTCATCAGAACAGGCAATGTTTTTTCTTTCCCCATTCTGATGCTCAGACCGCCTTGATCATGCCTACATGCCTAAATGCATTGAGTTGCTGCCATGTGATTGGCTGATTAGAAATTTGCATTAACAAGCAATTGAACTAATATAGTAATAAAGTGGCCGGTGAGTGTACATTTCAGCACCACAATTTTTTTCCTCTTTCTTTGATTGGTCAAATGGTCCAGTCTGTTGTGATTGGTCAACTGCTTACGGCATGTGTTCTGAATTGCAGTAGACTATATATAAACAGTGTAACTAACAGTAAAAATGATTTTGCTATCCTGTGAGAATTCAAGAGGAACTCCTCATTCTATGGAAATGCATGAAATATTAATTTACTTCTGCACCACAGAAAACAGCATCTTCTTAATATTGCAAACCAAAATCTTCAGCTCTCAGCTACAGCGTTCTACTCATTCAAACTAAGATTGGTAATGGCAGACATGGAGGCATCATTTGTCATTATTTCAAAGCTAAATTATGACAGATCTAAATGTGGCATTTATTATAATGGCTTTGCGAGACATCTGTTACAAAGTCATTTAAATGAAAAGTTGTTAAAAGTTTAATTATGCTCTAATGTTTTTGTGCGTCTTATTCACAAATTTGCCATATTAAATGTTTTTTTTATATATATGATTGTATATGATTATGATCGCATGATATTTGATTTTATACATATGTTTGATTGGCTGTTACTGGTATTCAGAAATGACCCAATTTTCTGGTATTAGAATCGATGTCTGCAATATGCCTGAGTAATTTCTGCGTAACAAAGGAATTCCCAGAAACTCTCTTTTGGGTTCACAAAATTTCCTGTAAGATTTCAGATTTAACTGTTAAACGTGAATGTTAATGAATTCCAACCAATCAGTAATAGTGCACATGTGCACACTCAATCACAGTTATTATAATCCTTGCCTATACAACTATATAAGTTATGTGTCCAAAAATGCAGTGGAATATACATAAACACTCATTGGCCACTTTATTAGGTACACCTTACTAGACTCTACCATCCGAATGTTGCAGCAGAAATCGTGACTCATCAGACCAGGCAACGTTTTTCCAATATAATATTGTCCAATTTTGGTGAGCCTGTGCAAATTGTAGTCTCAGTTTCCTGTTCTTAGCTGACAGGAGTGGCAGTCTTCTGCTGCTGTAGCCCATCCGCCTCAAGGTTTCAACATGTTGTGGGTTCAGAGATTCTCTCCTGCATACCTCGGTTATAATGAGTGGTTATTTGAGCTACTGTCTGGCTATTCTCCTCTGACATCTGGCATCACCTAAAAAGTGGCCGGTGAGTGTAAATCTGTACTCCCTTCTAAGGTTTGACTTCTGTATAGTTCATATCTGTATAAAAGACCATTTGCCGAACAATAAATATTCAATAAACTTGTATCCACCAATGTGTTTTTAGCTTTAGAATGTCAGGCTCTCCTCTAAAACTGGCCAGCTAGTGGATCTCGATCGCTTTGGTGGCACAGCATTAGAGAATATTATTGAATATACAAAATACAGTAGCCAATGATCTTAACTCCTACTTTGCTGTTCAGTCATTGTACAAGTGCTATATTTTGCCAAAAAGAACTTTATTTAAATATTATAAAATATTATTAAAAATATTTTGTGCATAATGTACACATGTTAGGGAGCAGATGCGCAGTTCTTTCACACCAACAAACATTTACAATGAATACAAAAATACTGCAGCTATAGAATAATTTCATTTGAGCTCTCATTCATTTAATACTTCTGTAGCATGTACCTCATTTGTTTGTACAGTACAGTATGCTTCTCGTTTTCTAAAAGATGTAGTGGATGTTTAAAACATTGACAAATGCAGTGTGTCGTCAGCATATCTCATGCATGAAAACCATTTGCATGTCTGGCACGGTTTGGACGCACAGTGATTTTTTTTTTTCTTCAGACATGATACATATAGTACATCTGTATGCAATTTTGTACTGTGACAAATGATGACAAATGGCCTGGATGCGCCGTTAGGGTACCAGCATGTGGCTCTCATTCTAGCATAGGAAGGTCAGGACGTTCCTCTCACCTTTATAGAGAGAGACACTTGGGGCTTGAGATAGTCTGCTCAAGCACACCTGAAATAACCACTTTAATTGGAGCACTCTCCAATGTACCTGACGGTGCTGAACACCAGTGAAGTGACAAATGCTTTTTTCAGGTGCTGTTGACCCACTGCAAACAAGTACATTTTGGTGCCGGTTCATACTGGAAGAGCTGTGATTAATCTTTGCAAACTGGGAGAGGCACAGTTGCTCTCTTCCTAAGCTCACTTACAGCGTGGGTGGTATGCCAAACAAAAGCATCTTAGAATCACTTAGTGGATGAAGTCCATACTTTGCTTAAAGGGGTAAAGGAATCCTCAGTCTAGACTAAGTTTGGCTTCACTCCCAGAAGCTCATCTATAAGTCCAAGTGACTGCTGGACAGCAGTGCTTCGTACTAAGAAAACAGTAAACCGAACAGAGTAACAGACTAAAATTCACTGCTTATTTAGTTTTCTCCAGATTTCTGGTATTGTGCTATTTTTTTAGAATGTTTTCTTCTTCTTCTGTGAAACCTTTTAAACTATTTTAAGGTAAAGCCAGACTGTAGCTCAAACTGATGGATCCTCACTTAGAACAAAATCTGGCCAAATCAAAGTTGAAAATGGATTACCAAAATAAACTTTCTGGCTGGGTAATGCCATCAAAATCCTAACTCTGGTCCATGCCAGGAATGTAATAACCAACACTGGCTCATTGGAAAAAATGTGCCTATGGTTATATATGAGGGGTGTGAACCTACACTGGTCTCACAGATCGGTTCGGTTATGATCATTGATCGGGTTCAATTCGATATTACGGTGCATTGACGATGCTTTCCATAAACAATTTGATATTTTAATTAACAACACAATAATTCCTAATAATGTTTCAAACAAAACCAAAGTACTTGTACAGAACAACATAATAAACTAATGTAAATATTATCCCGCTTGCTTTTTGAGCAAGTTCTTAAATGCCTTTAACTGGTCACGCGCTCAAAAGAAAAGGCTGCGATTGCCTGTAACAGTCAGTGCGGCTCTGGCGCTGTTCCGCTAACAGGGTTACGGACACTGATGTTAAATGGCCATTGTAGATGGCAACATGGTGTAGAAAACATGCAGACATGTTCGTGTCTGGATCCACAAGTAACGTTTTTGTTGTAACAGCTGAGAGAGGAGATAAAACAATACCTCACGAACACACCAACAGGCCAAAGGGGCCACAGAGAGTGAGAGAGAGTTTACAGCTTTCATTTTTTCCTAGATGGGTTCTGTCCAGCAAACTCACAAGCAGGGAATTGTGCACACTTGTCTTCTTTTTAAGTATTTGGAGCTTTTTTATTACTCACGGTTTCCTCCCTCGCCATAATAAGCCAACGCCATATAACACATGTGATAAATGACGTCAGCACATAATAACCGGTTATGATTAATAATGAACTGATACTGAATTGTTCATGTCTGCAATGTGATGGATCGAAGAAGCAATATATTTTGACACCCCTATTATATATTTGAGAACAGACAAATATGTGTTTGCTGGTAGATATGGCTGCATTTTATGTGCAAAACAAACAATACGGGACAGTACTGCTGACTGCTTCCAGCAGGACTGGTTTGCTTGTTAGCTCACCACAAATGCATTTAGACTTAAGACATGAATCGGATTGGCCCGGGTTTGAGTTCTGTGAAGGAGAGTTTCAGAAACCAGGTAGAACGAAATCCAAAAAAAGCAGTGTGAGAGCGCGGAAGAAGCATGTGGTGTATTTGAAATTGTGAAACATGTACACGGTGATTTCTAGTGGATTTGTGAAAACAAAAACTGCAAGAAGACATCGTCCATGTACATATTTGTCAGTTCTCAAAAGTGTAGCCCTGGGCACATATTTCCAATGAGCCTGGGTTGGTTATAACTACACTTTAGCAATTAGTTGACTTTACTTTAAAAAGTGAACCTTTAAATTAATTAAGTAAATTAACTATGTGCATAATTATAAAAATGAATATAATTAAAAGTCAACTTGATTAATTTAGTATGAGTTGACTTTTTTTTTTTGAAAGTCAACGTGTGACTTAAGGCAACAGGTTTACTCACTTTAGGCAAGGCAAGTTACTTTATATAGCACATTATATACACAGTGGCTATTAAAAGTGCTTTACATAAACCAGAATAAAAGAGACAAGTATAAATAAACTAGAAACAAATAATATAAAAACAGATGAAAACAGCGTAAAGACAGTTTTTCCATATTCCAAAACACTGTTGTATGAAATTTTGTCATTTTACACTGGAACTTCTGCATTCTGGCGATCACCCACCCCACTGTGGACTTTTTCGGTACTTTTGTCTTCAACAGATTGGACTTTTCACCTAAAATCGAAAAGTAACTTTAGGTAACTAATTGCTTTTTAAAGTGTAATTGTGGCTCTGGAGCATTGGCTTTTTTACATTATTACCCATGTTTAGTCTGTCAAGGTAATTCTAATATACTTGGGTGTATGTTATGATATAAAAATAAAAGCTCGCCCTGCTACCTAACCTAAGCTTAAAAACGTTCTCTAAGTGATTCGATTTTTTTTTTTTTGTAGAATTTCTATTTAATTAACACCCAACACAAACCGTTCTGATAATTCATGTTTAAAGGTCTAAAGAAATGCTTCTAAAAAGCTGAAAACCTTTTTAACAGCAACCAATAAAGTCAAACTCTTAAGATCAAACGGCTTCAGATCACACCAAAAGCTCAAATGCGAATGTAAAAACCTTACAGGGGTGTTTGCGAAAACTCCTTTAGATTGAACCACCCATGCTGCATGACTTGAATGGCTCTCCACTGATTTAACTGCTAATAGCTCAGTGTTCCTTCATGCTGTGTTCAGGCAGGGAATGTAGTCTCCTTTCTAGAAAGTACACTGACAACACAACAGTCACACAGGCAGAAATGTTCCCTTTTTATGGATGCAAATATTCTCTCTGGCCTCTAGGAATCTTGCACTGGTGTCATTAGTCAAAGCAATCAGTGTCTGATGTAGTCTGGCTTGGACCTGGAGGATTGGTGCCCAGAAACCTTCTTGGACATCAAGGTGAGGGTGAAAATGAAGAGTTCAGATGGGAAAAAAAAATAGTCCCATCAGAATTTTTTTTTACTAAGATCTTTTTCTGGCTTTTATTTCTGCCTCCCATGTTTTGATGAGTTTTATTATAAAGACAATAAAAACAATCTATTTATTGCCATAAAGTGAAATTCCTGTACCTACACAGAATTACTGTACTTAACACAGAAGGAAAATGCTCATCATACTTCAACACTTTTGTATCTGAACTCTGTGAATAAAGACAGAAGAAAGGGAAAACGGAGGATGTGGGCAGACTTGATGAGCTGATAGTGGAGAGCTTGAGTAATAGATGGGGTTTGCAACTGGTTGTGCAGACAGAGATAAAGAGCAAGTCGGAATGGTCATCCATGTGTAATTCAACCCTTTGGCTTCAAGTCTTACCACTGGCAGACAGAAGGAAGTAAATGCAGGTTATGCATCTTTGGTGTTTTAGTGTGTCTGTTTTCTTAGCTGGTTAATTTGTAACTCTAAATAGGCAGAATTGGCAATAGTATCTGAATGCAGCCTCTATAGGCTACGTTCACACTGCAGCCAAATGTGGCCTGAATCAGATTTTTTTGCCCACATGTGACTCAGGTAATGAGAGTGTGAACAGCCCAAACCACATGGAATCTTTTCATTTCAGATTTGTGCCACTTTCATATGTAGTATTAAATCAGACACAGATCTGATGTTTTGCAATGTGACCGCAGTGTGAATGGTTATGTCGGATTTCATGTGATTTTACATTATCTTTGAGCGACATGTGTCGTCATTCTTTGCTGCAAACATCCTCTACTCCTCATTAGCAGCAGTAGAGTGGCACACAGGGCAATTATTTTACCACAGAAAGTTGGTTGTTCATTTTGAAAAAGATTTTGAAGGCAAAACTGGTGCGTTGTGGGTGTTGCGGATAGGGCATCTGTGCACAAAGAAGGGGGCGCTTTCATTTTAAGGGGGAACTTCCTCTTGGAGAGAAAAAGGGCAGGTGCTCAGCCCCCCCCCCCCCCCCCCCCTTCTGCACGTGCCAGTTGTGTATATTGAATTAAAATGAAATAACTCATACACAGATGAACCAACTCCACCTTCACAGTTCAGTCTGCGGCTGCTCATTAACCCTTAATGAGTTCACTACACCGGTAATCAGAAAGACGTGCACCGTGGTTGTCATTTCAATAGTTCACACTTAGCTGATGATTGATTATAAAGCTTGTTTGGCATGCTGTTCCAGGAGAGAGCCCTGAGCTCATAAGATCCTCGAGCCCTGGGCTCCCTCCCATTTGCAAGGCAAGAGTGGAGTTTGAGCTCAGGTAGATCTCGAACTCCCCTGCTGTAGTAGCTAATAAACAGATAGTGATCACTCTTAAGAGATATTACTTACTAAGAGCATGTCTATGGTGCCAATTCGGTTTAGTCAATTAACTTAAGTTGCATATTTTTGGACGGTGGGAGGAAACAGAGGCTCATGTGGGGAAACCCACATGAGCATGGTGAGAACTTGTAAACTCCACACAGAAATGTTGGCTGGCTTGGTAAGGACTAGAATCAGTGACGTTCTTGCTGTGAGGCAACAGTGTTAACCACTGGGCCACCATGTCACCCATCTAGGAAAGGAGGGGGAGTATGGGTGGAAGGGGGCATTTTTTAAAACGAAGATGGCTGTGATATGGGTATTTATAGTGGCTTAGGAATCGTTTGATTGGTAAATCATAAATTGAATGATGCGGGACCAGCTGCAAGCAATCATAAGCACGTGATCCTCTCGAAATTAGTTTATAAATAAATAAACTAATCACAAATGATGAGTGTTTTTAATCACAAGTGATTTATTTTAGATTTCAAATGGCGAAATACACATTAGTAGTAGCAGAACAACCCTTTACAGTTCATGAAATACACCACGGTTGTCTGTGTAAAGGGCATAATCATATAAAGCTAAGTGCTTATTTCATAAACATGTTGTGTGCATAATTAGACATTTTGTGCCGTCGGTAACTGTACTTTTGCGCATGTGGGTCAGTTTAGGACCATGATCTGTTCAGACTGTAAATCTGAAATTGGCCACATTTATAACAGCAGTGTGAACAGCTGTGCAAAACAGTCAGATCTGAGAAAAATCTGATTTGAGCACTAAAACTTGCAGTGTGAACGCAGCTTATGATCCAAGCATGAGATTGCATCACTCAGAGATGCAATATCAGACACAATGCACTTAATGGAGCTAGTGACGTCACTGTGAAGGGTAGGGTAAGGGGTAGGGTTAGGGGTGGGGTTAGATGAGCCCATTAGAAAGCATTGCATGCAGCTCAGATTGTATCTGCACCAGGTCCCCTCTCAAAATTGGGGCTAGTATTCAAATATAGATGTTTTACATGTTGTTTTTTTCTCTGGAATATTGATGTATTACTTTAAATGTATTTATTTTATATATTTCTGAGTATGATTTCTATCCATTGTGGGCCTAATCATCCCTAATTGGATTTAATCACATATTTACAGACATATAACATAAAAAGCATTAGAAAGCTGGCTTATTTTGAACAATAACAGCGAGAGTCTTTTTAACAATAGAACTGAACATGTGAAATGTTAGTCAAAGTCAAAAACATGATGATATAATTATAGATTTTTTTTTATCTTAATGATCCAGAAGAAACTTAAGTTTAGCATTCGCCCTCATATTAAACTATTCAATCTAGGAAAACAAAAAGTTCTCTGTAGACATAAAGCAATACACAAATTGTATTATTTTCATAATAAAGACGTTGACTTACACCAGTAGCACTGAATTATTTATTAGACTGATGCCAAACGGCTATAAAGACTGACATGATGCTTTCTATAATGACTGTAGCTCTTTCTGTTTGTCTTAGAAATACAGTAATAGTATTTTACGGTAAATACTCTCAACTCAGACTCACTGGCTCCGTGTCTTCCGTGACCTGTTGTACTTCTCTTGTCATGACAGTCAGTCAATCACGCTAATGATTTTGAACGTCTTTCTGATGCCTGTGGCTTGACCTTAGGCTGTGTTCGCATCCTGCTTGACCACTGCTGCTTTGCTCTTGAGAAACGGCGTCTGCCTCCGTTTCTCCATTAGGGAAAAAAAATCAGCTGTCATGCAGGGTTATTGGAGAAGGCCATAAGCTAAATAGATCAATAAACCACAATTGTCATGGCAACTGACCGGCAGAGCAAATCTCCAGCTGCTAGCATCGGCGCTCGCGTAACTGCTGTGACACCAGAAATATCAATAAACCAAACACTGGGTCGTCGCGGCCCAGTTCCTGAGCCCGTCTGGAGGTCAGAGCTTTAGTCGGGCATTTGCTGAAAAGCTGTGATTAGCACTATTGAATTTAATTTGTTTCTACAATAGTGGGCCGGAGTCAAGGGGCTGCCCTTACGGAGGGTAATAATTTATTCAGCGTTCAGAGGAATTACACGGCTCCTGTGTGCTTGTGTTCTCATTTCATGCCGCAAAAAAAGCTCCTTGACATTGTGTTATCTGACGAGCACAGTTGTAATCCTCACTTCAACTTCCATCTCCCCTCACCCACCTCCCAAAACTGCTTCAGCAGCCATGCGTGACATAGGCTAGCGAACAGGAAAGTGGAGCAAAAGATAAAAAGAGGGAGACAGAGAGACTGATGTGTCCTGGTGGGTGTTTTTACTTGTGTTTACTGGCCATCCCTGAAGTAAATGATCTTGTGTGATGTTGCACAGTCTGGGGAAGTGATGTTTGCCTGCTTCATTTTCCTGTTCTGCAGGTATTGAGCTCATTCGTTCTCAGTGGCCATGCTTTTTTTTTTCATTAACACAACACCTCATGCCAAGTCCTCTGTTTGCTGCCTGTTATCTATTTGAAAGATCTCTCTAGGATTGGATGAGTCAAAGCTACCCAGCTGTTGGGAAATCTTTAGCTTCAGCCAAACTACTTTGTTGTACCATCATTGGATGTGACAAAGTGACCAACGTACACAGCAGTAAAACAAATGCTCTGTTCCAATACCTGGAGAGCTGACTACGGATGCAGCATTTTAAGGCATCTGACGCTGTTTTCAAATGTAGGCATCATACCATCAGGCAATGGTTCTGTTTTTACAAAGGCACATTCATTCGTTTTCTTTCAACTTAGTCCCTTATTCATAAGGATTTGCCACAGCGGAATGAACCGCCAACTATTCCAGCATGTGTTTTTTTGAAGGATTCCCTTCAAGCTGCAACCCATTACTGGGAAACACCACTTATTCACACACACTCATACACTACGGCCAATTTAGTTTATTCAAGTCACTTATAGCACATGTGTTTGGACTGTGGGGGAAACCGGAGCACCCGGCAGAAGAACATGCAAACTCCACACAGAAATGCCAACTGACCCAGCCGGGACTCGAACCAGCCACCATCTTGCTGCGAGGTAACCGTTCTAAACACTGAGCCAGCATGCTGCATCGAAGGCAGTTTGTTTTGGCCAAATTTTAAAACCCAATGTATACTTTGGATTGATCCATAGTATGCTACTGTATGTGTGCAGTGTGTAACACACATTTTGTTTACTTCAACTCAAAATGTAATTTGTACATGTTTTCTGAATGGTTATTGGCTACTTATTTTGTCCATAAGTTGCCAACTCTTAATGAGTTTTACCCTCTACAAATGGCACCTTGTCATCAGTCTTATTTGAAGCCTTGTCTTCTTTCACCAATATTAGACCGTGGTTGCTTTCTACTCACCATTGTTGTTCAAAGTGGTTTCATAAAGAATCAGCTGCCAAGTATTCAGCTGTAATATTGTAAATCAGAAAAAATTACAATTAAAGGAGCCAAATGTTTGGGCTACATTCATATTTACCCTTTCATGTCATACTTCATGTCATACTTAATCCAAAAGTCCATGGTTTCACAGTCAGAAAAGAAATGTAGGAGAGGAAACAAGAAAAACTACAGATGATGGCAAATAATTTTTTGTTAGTGCGTGTCTATGGGGAATAACACATGCTTTTAATGAAATCACTTCTTTTTTTATTGTATGTAAAAAAGTGCTGACTCTGGATAAGGATACATTTTTCTAGTAAACTAACAAAAAAAAAGCTTTGGGTTTTAGGCATTAATACATTTATCCTTTGTAGATATGAAAATATTAAATACAAAACCATAAAATTGTTTAACACTGTTCGTTTTGCACAACATCAGTCAAACCTAACTATTACAGTACATTTGCAAAATGTGTGTCAATTAAATTCAAATATCAAAGCCTGTGATTCAATTCAACAAGTATTGGCACTGTGCTGCATTGCATTGTGTTCATTTAAATGTGAGCAGCTCATGACCTGGAGTTCTCAGTGTAGATCTTAATAGTAAATACATCTGTAAAATAATGTATTGAAATATTGTAATCTTTAATAAAACTTAACTTTTTTGTTTTTTATTTAATTTTATTTTATTTAAATGCATTTTTATTATTTGATTTGATTTGTTTTGTTTTAAATTAAATATTACATTTTTCTTTAAGTTGATCTCTTAAAAGAGATTCTTTTTCCCCTCAAAGTGCACCAGACTGATGCATTTAACATTTAAAATGGAAGAAACGAATCCAAATGGTTTGCAGGCTGCTTTTATTAATCAGTTAAACTAAAAACTAAATATAAATGATAACTTACTCACTCCCAGGGCCGTTTATGTCGAAGTTTATATTCAACCACACCATAAATCAGTGTTTTGATCGCTGCTGGAATCAGCTTCCAGAAATGATCAGATGTGCTCCAACATTAGCCACATTCAAATCAAGACAAAAAACACATCTGTCACAGTGTTGCCCACATATATAACTAATCATAGTAAATTGTTAACCCTGGAATAACCCATTTATGTAGAATGACCCATAGGTTAACCATAGGTTTAGGTTTTCATGTGTGAAAAGCCCTAAAATGTGTGTTTGTGCTATGTGTCTTTGCTCATGAGAATGTTGTTAGTCCCACACAAAATGCTATTTTTGACCTATTGGCTGCGTAATAGGTTCATAGTGGTATTGATGCTCCCTAAGAATGAAGCTCCCTGTATAATGAGTTGCCTTTCATCACGTTTTGGAGCTATAATGTGTATAGATTTCTATAAAGAATATAGATTTTTTTTAAAACATTGATCTGGGGGTTCCATCTCCCCTCCTACTAATTCGTTAGACGCTAACCTGTTATGCTGTCTCTGAATTAGTAACAACATAAAGACTCCTTTATGCGCTTTTAATTGCACTGAAAGTAATAGCTCACTGTAGCAACCTCCAACAGGGCTTCAATCTGTCAAACCACGAGCGGGAGGAGAATCCCACAGGCCCTTCATTTAAATGAGGCGCTGTGGCCCAACCGCATTAGTTACACTTCATGTTGTGCTTCTCCTGCCATGGTTCTGTATGGAAGCTGGCAGTGAAAAGAAATTCATTTCACCACTGGCAATGCGCTCGGGCTCAAAATCATTTTTGCCAGGTTAAGAGTCAAGCATCAAACCATAAGAGAATAGTTCATGTTTGGGAACGTGTCCAAATAAATGCTCTCGCAGTTAATCTCTTAACAAGATCTCCCAAGCTTTTCGACCTCTCTGAATTTTCAGGCGCCCCTCATGAAGTACAGCTTTGGTTTAGTGAAAAGTAAAGGCCACGCACTTTTCTCACACCTCGATGGTACGTGAAATTGTCCTGGAACAATCATTCACACGATTGCACAGCAGACTGTTACCTCTCGGCTGTACAGTATGTTCATGCTCACTTCACTTGTGCTGCCGTCACAGTTTTGTTACAATACCTACTGTAGGTTAAATCTGCCTACCGGTGTATGCTCTCTTTGTTTTCACAGTGGAGCTGCTGAGGTAGACAGTCAAATATTTGTGGCAGAGGTGCAAGTCTGGTTTTGGTGCGAGTGTTGATTACTGATTAGGAGATTTTAAGGATGGGCCTTTAATATTGAGTTTTAATCAGTGTTCCTTTATCGTGCAGTAGTATATCCAGTAAGAGAGATATGACTTTAAAAGTGTTTTTAGGCAAGGCAAGTTTATTTAAATAGCACATTTCGAACACAATGGTAATTCAAAATGCTTTACATAAACAAAAATAAAAGAAACAAGAAAATAAAAACAACAAAGATTATTAACCGATAAAAACAGGTTAAAATGAGTTGAAAGGAATGAAAAATACATTGTTTTTATAGATAATGTTCTGTTGAATAGTTTGGTATTGGCTCTTTTTAAATCTAATGATTATTTATTAAAAATTTAAATGATTAGTTTTATTCAACAAATATTCATTGAATTGAAAAATGTCAGTAAAGATGAGCATTTTTACAATGATTTTTTCAAATTTATTTCTAATGCTGTTCTTTCTCTTCTTATTCATTATCTTTGCTTTCTATTTCATCTATTTTATGTCAACACTGATAGTACTGTAGGTAGTGTTTATACACCAAATAGCAGAGACCCCAAATTAGCATATAAGGGTATTGAGTTACTGAAGATTAAGCTAATTGCTTAATTTTACTTTGAATGACTGTTTTGATTAAAAACAGAAATAAAATCTGTTTAAATTTTATTAATTTTGTAATACATATATTAATATTTTAATATAATAATATTTAAATGTTTTTCCTGTGTATTTAATCAAACAGATGCATTCTTAGTGAGCATAAAACTTCATTTAGAAGCATTACAAATTCTCAATGGCTTAAGTATTTCAAAATAGTGTATTAAATGTAATGTACTTAATGCTAAATATATATATATTGTGTATGTAAACAGTGCTCAACAGGAAATGATTAGATCAGTAGTCTGATTTCAAAAATGCAGTAATTTTTACATGCTCATAATCAGATTGTTGTTACTTTTTATGGGTTTTACCTGATTACAAATTATTCACACAATGACAGTACATTTTTCATAATTTATTTTTTTCCCCCAATTTTTAAAAAATTAATTGTTAATAAAATAGAGTGGACGTAAAATCATGTTCATATCCAATATTATTTATAAATACAAAAAAAAAATGGATGGATGGATGGACAGATAATCAGATAGACATATGGATGGATGGATTGATTGGTGGATGGATGGATGGATGGATGGACAGACATATGGATGGATGGATGGATGGATGGATGGATGGATGGATGGATGGATGTATTGATACATGGACAGATTAGTGGACGGATGGATGGACGGACGAATGGACGGACAGACAGACAGACAGACAGCTAGATTGATAGATGGGTGGACAGACGAATAGACAGACAGACAGCTAGATTGATAGACAGATGGACAGATGGATAGATAGATAGACAGACAGACAGATTCCACAAATGATTAAAGAGTAATCCAAAAGTAATCAAAATGCATTGCACAAATTAATAATCTGGAATAAATTGCTGGCTACGGGCGCCACGGTGGCCGAGTGGTTAGCACGTTCGCCTCACAGCAAGAAGGTCGCTGGTTCGATCCCCGGCTGGGCCAGTTGGCATTTCTGTGTGGAGTTTGCATGTTCTCCCCGTGGTTGCGTGAGTTTCCTCCGGGGGCTCCGGTTTCCCCCACAGTCCAAAGACATGCAGTACAGGTGAATTGGGTAAGCTAAATTGTCCGTAGTGTATGTGTGTGAATGACAATGTATGGATGTGTTTCCCAGAGATGGGTTGTGGCTGGAAGGGCATCCGCTGCGTAAAACAAATGCTGGATAAGTTGGCGGTTCATTCCGCTGTGGCGACCCCGGATTAATAAAGGGACTAAGCCGAAAAGAAAATGAATGAATGAAATTGCTGGCTACACCTTTTCAACTTAGGTTTTTTGTAACCAGTAACAGACTACAATTTGTTAGTAATCTACCCGCCCCTCTATGTCTATAAGAGATGGTGTTGCCATGGGCGACAGTCATTATTCAGAAATATTTCAGATACAGCCAGCCAATCAGAATCACATATTCCATAGAAACCTGCAGTGAATCTATATATAACTACTTTGCTCAGTGGCCTCTGACCTCTGCATTTCTATAGCTGCTGTGAGTTGCGCTCCCATGACTTCAGGGTCAGGTTTGGCATTCGCTACTTTCGGATTGGTGGTAACAATGTATTCTCGCCTGGAAGACATGTACAGCTGAAAACTGAAATCTGTGTACTGCTTCATTATTAATTACACACAAAATCCGCGCTGCATAAACCTCCTTGTTTTCCATATCAGTGTCTCATATTTTTCTACAAATCCCACAGTTTCTGCTTTGACAGATGTCTTTATTTCACCCACAGCCAGCTGTTCTTTCAAACCACGTTAGTCTCTCTTTCTCAAGGTAATGTTCTTCCTATGTTTTCCCCGAGGTTATGCTCGGTTCAAAACTTTCATTATAAAACCAAAAGATGTCAGTGGAAACGCATAGTGACACATTCATCTCCGCTCAATCATTACACGGCTGACCTGTAGCCGGCACAGACATGCTGATGCAAACAATGTCTTTTTTTCATCAGCCTTTTCTCTCCACATTCGTGACCTGCTAATCAGCCACCTGCTGGATCTCCTTTCACAGCCATCCTCGCCCCCTCGCCTCCGAGTCGGACAGCTCAACCCAAACTCCGCTCATCTCTGCCTCCGTGTTCATGTCCGCTCTCCATCGCCCACACAGTGTCTGCAGGTTGACACACTGAGATGCCGAGTGTCATCTCAAGTCTGCAAGTCACACCACAGGCCCTTCACAGACGCTTTTCCATGCCACTGTGTGTGTGTAACATGTCAAATACGCCACATATACAACATGTTCCTCTGTCAGTCACTCTTTCAGTCTCGTGCGCTCCTTCTCAGAGCCCATTCACTGGTTGTATCTTTCCTTGCATCATTGTGACTATATATCCCTGCAATATCATCTAGAACGACTTCAGTTCATCAATCTTCTGTTCACTCCTCAATAGAGTGTCTTTCTCTCTCAGAAATGGATGCTCGTCGCTAGAGCCGGGCTTTGGGATTATGCTAATTTACCTCCAGCTTGTTCACACCTGGATGCAATGGGGCATGAAACAGGGAGTGCACTCGCTGCAAAACTTTTCACTTCTTTTTGCATTCAGACGGAGCGAGAGTGAGAGATGGAGGGGTGAAAATAAAGCGCTGTTTTGGACAGCTGTTCTGTGTATGTTAGATGCTTTACATCATTTGATGTCTTCTTTTTCTTTCGTCAATATTAAAAGAGACACCACATGATTATGCTCAGAGATTGTTTATGTATTCCTTCTGTGCTCTTAAAAATCGTGCTTGTTTGTGATTTAATGATGCTTCGCTGTGAGTTTGGTGCTGTTGGATATTGTTTAGCGTTTTGTAAGACAGAATATTATAAATAAATAATATATAAATATAAATGTTAAATAAATAAATAAATAAAATATAAATAAATAAAATATAAATAAATAAAATATAAAATATAAATAATT
>CAIGQQ010038942.1:15323503-15337622 GCA_903798035.1 Danio albolineatus
ATACATATACATTTATTCATTCTCTTTTCGGCTTAGTCCCTTTATTAATCAGGGCTCAGCACAGCGAAATGAACTGCTAATTTATCCAGCTAATTTATCCAGCGTAGGATTTACGCAGTGGATGCCTTTCCAGCTGCTACCCATAACGGGGAAACATCCATATACACTCAGACACACACATACACTATGACCAATTTAGCTTACCCAAGTCTTTGGACTTGTGGGGGAAACCGGAGCACCTGGAGGAAACCCACGTGAACATGGGGAGAACATGCAAACTGCACACAGAAATGCCAACTGACCCAGCGAGTCACGAACCAGTGACCTTCTTGCTGTGAGGTGATCGTGCTAGTAACATGTTAAATATGATAACAGATTCTGTCTGTCTGTTCGTCTATCTTTCTGCATTTCTCCAAAACCTGAAAACTTTCAGTTTGAAGTAGTTTTAAAGCTTAAAGATCTTTAAACTTAATGCTTTTAAACCTTCAGACTTTGTGGTCAGACTCTCTCAAGCCAACATCAAAGTTTGTCTTTTTTTCAAATTCTTTTTGAGACTTTATACCTTTCGTTACTCTTTATTCTTTATAATTAAATGCTTTTATAAAAATTTTTTTCGTGTTTTATGGAGAACGAATATCAGAATTTGGCATTGCAAGCTGTTGAGTAAATTTTGTCAGAATTTCCTCTTTCAGGGAAAAGCAAACATTTTTCTCTGATCTAGAAAATATAATAAATGTACTTTGACTATTAACAGAGTCTAATTGTGTGCATTTATGTGCATACAGTAGTCTCGTATGAGCAGGCATGGTAGGTCTGCTCTTATGCCCGTTTCTAAAGTTCACACATCATAAGCTGTTGTTCTTACAAAGGCCTTTCTGAGAGAGACAGATCTGTCAAGGTACAAAAGGTTGGGCTTCATCTATGCAGCCTTGAACTCTTCAGGGCACACTCAGGTTACGCTGCAGGGATTTCTTTCCTCAAGCAGGCGTTTTCTAATCCTTTCAAGGCCATGCGTTTTCTCCCACCTGAGAACCAGTTGTCTCTAAAATACAACTACTGAATATTAAGGTTTTTGCTTTGCTAAGTTCACACATCTTTGCTCATTTTTTACTCAGGGTGATTTTTTTCTTTATAGCATTATATACTACTATTGAAAAGTTTAGGGTTTTAAAGATTTATACATTTTTTTATGGTAATCAAGAGTGCATGTTGGTGCAAAAATATGACATAATTATGAAATATATTATTATTTCAAAATAATAAAAAATAATATTTCTTTAATATATAAGTTGTATTTTCGGTCACTGTTCCTGCAGTTTTACATAATTTTTCAGAAGCATTTCTAATGATTAGCAACATTTAAAACTATTGTGACCCATAATATTTTTGTGTTTTTTTTTTCAGAATTGTTTTTAGTAAATATAAATATTTTTGGCAAAAATAAATAAATAAATATAGTATAAATATAGTATAAAAATAAAGTATATTCTTTATTTGAAGCATACAAAAAAACCTTGTACTTAATGATAAGGATCACTACATTTTGCTCTGCAAGTTAGTGCATACATCTTTATTTCATCTGCATTATCCTAAAACACAGCTTTGATCACATTACCTTCCAATCTGCATCCCTGTTGGCCAGTTTAGATCACTTCAGTGTTAGTGACTGCAAATGCAACCGGGAAATTGGAATGAGTATACTTAAATTGATATTTTAGGGAAAATATTAAATCAAACATGTAAAAATCGCAAAATTCAAGAGAAACAAAAAAATGTATAAAGTTTTGTTGGTTTTTGTTGTTTTTTCAATATTTCTCATGAATTTAAATGTATTATCTTTTATATTTCTAAAGATGTTCAGTGAATAAAATGTTATTTTCATAAGTATTTCTGTTTAATAAATCTGTTTTGTTTAAGGGTACCAAAATATATTACTGTATATATTATTATAAATTATATTCACTGAAAAATGGATGAAAATATTCATTTTCAAAATGGTGTGTACTCATTTATGCTGAGCCCTGTATGTCTTTAGATCAGGGGTTTTCAAACCTGAATTTTCATCAATGTCAAAATTCTTAATTGAAAATTGGTTATAGCAAAAGTTGTTAATAATAAACATGCACATACAGGAATCAACAATAAAAAAATGCCTTTTCTATTTAATAATGCATTAAAAGCAAGGGCAACAATGTCAAAATGACATGTAATTTAAGTGACAGCCATTTTTATTATTCTCACTTTTAATTTCTTACAAACAATTAGTGCTCTTGAAATATGAAATGGAGGTAAGGATTGATTTCTCTCCAGGTTAGGACGTTTTAGTTGGGCTGGGCGATTTGGCCTAAAATCAAAATCTCGATTAATGAACGATTATTTCATTTATTTATTTTGCTTTTTGCCCTCATAGTTCATGGAGAAGTTTTGTACAGTAATTATGTTCACATATTACCATTGAGATGTTTCTGAATGAAGGGTGGGTTCCTTGATTTTAAAATAATTGAAGGAAACACACACTATCTACTGTCTATGATTACTTATTGAACATCAACGCTGAACAACTGAAATTAATCCACGCCGCCCATGCTCGACACTGATATCAAACTGACCAATTACAAACTTATCTTAACAGAGCGGGGTCACACATGTGGTAGGGAAAGTAAATAAAAAATTGACCTGGAAAAATTATAGGCTATGAATGTCGATTTCGATTTACTTTTCGATTTATAGCCCAACCCTATGTTTTAGACTAAACAAAAAAATATTCATGTGCATGACGTTGTCTTTTTACAAAGTCAGATGTTTGTAGTCTACATGAAGACAATAAATGGATCATTTGTTCTGGTATGGCCAAATGAACTAAATCTTTAAAGTCTCATTTAAATGGCCCCTAAAACAAGATGCTGTTGTGAGGCCCACGCTGTGTCACATTCTGGTATAACTTGAGTAGAGAAGCAAACAGCCTTGCACACACTTTGACAGCTAGAAACACATCACAAACTAATATAGGTTAATTGCCTCCCACCTTAGCCGGATAATTCATTAAACCCTTTGCCGTGCGCCTCAAACACAAGACGTCTAGCTCTCCCAAGGGTACACAACTTTTGGCATTGTGGAGTTTAGGCTTTAGTTACAGCAGCTGAAATTTCACTCCCACCCACCAACCAAACGCATGGACCGCGGTGGTAGGAGAGTAATGCATTTGTCTGCTGGATGACTGGAGAGAGAAGTATCAAAGAGTGCTGCTAATTGCAGTGCTCCCTTCATACATCATCGAGTCAAGTGGAAATAATTCAACATTGCATTCAGATTTGTTTAGTTAAAAGATCCCCCGACCCCTGTGAGGAGGAGGAAGAGAAGACAGAAGGGGAGGAGTGTGAAGCGAGGGATTCATGCAGAGGAATTCTGTGCAGAGCTGAACGTTATGCTGATTTGGGTTTCGTGCCGAGCTGCGTTTTTTGTTTGCAGATTCAGGAAGGGGGAGAGATGAACGGAATGCAAACCTGGTACACCTTCAAGGTGGCTTTGATATTTGTCCCAGTATGCATTCAGAAACTGATTTTGAGGGATTGTGAATATATTTGGTCAATCATTATTTGGTAATCTACAAAAATGCTAGTTATGTGTTCAGTCTATAATTCAGCTCAATTCATCTTTAGCGCTTTTACAGTGTAGGTTGTGCCAAAGCAGCTTAACATAGAGGATTATGGTAAACTGAAACTGTGTCAGTCCAGTTTTCAGAGTTTAAGTTCAGTTTAGTTTAGTTCAGTGTGGTTTAATTTTCATTGCTGAAAGTCCAAACACTGAAGAGCAAATCCATCGATGTGCAGCTCTACAAATCCTGAACTATGCAAGCCAGTAGTGACAGTGGGAGGAACAAACTTCACCAATTGAGGAAATTGAAGGAAAAAAACCTTGAGAGAAACCAGGCTCAGTTTGGCACGACCATTTCTCCTCTGGCCAAACTCCTAGTGCAGAGCTGCAGTCTCAGCCTCATGCTCCCCACTACTCCATGACCAGAACAGCAGCTGTTCAGAATACGGCCTCGTCCATGATTATGGAAACCTTGGAAACAGTCTAACATAAGCGCAGATGCCGTTCAAACTATAATGTCTTTGGGAAGTGTTCCCGGCTCCGGTTGCCCTAAATAATGCAGATTAACAATCCTTTAGGATTTCAAAAGGATTTCTATAGGCATGCATTGAGAACTTGACAATTGTCTTTTTAAAAAACAGCATTGCTAACTTGCCTAGGTCTGGCCAATTAATCGAAAAGTAATCTAGATCGACATTCAGAACCTATAATCGATCTAATTTTTCCAGGTCAATTTTTTTTTGATTACTTTCCCTACCACATGTGGAGTCACTTGACCCCACTCTGGCTGGTTTATACTTCTAGGTCGAGCGCATGTGTATGGTCTGGTGCAGCTTTTGTGCAGTCACATACCTTACTGTGCTATAGGTACCCTATACTTCGTACTTTTAATGTGAAAATTATTGAAAATAATTTATTTTGCTAATTAGTTTATAAAGTGCAAAATACTTATCTTTACTTTTTTTATAAAGAAAAAGTGACTATTCGTTTTAGGCAATGGGTGTTTTCATTTCATTTGTTCAATGCTGATATTCAATAAATAATCTTAGATAGTACATAGTGTGTGTTTCCGTCAATTATTGTAAAATGTGAGCATATTTACTGTTCAAAACTTACCGGTGAACTATGAGGGCAAAAAATTAAATAAATAAAATAATTGTACATTAATCGTAATAGAGTTAAAATATTAAATTAATCGAGCTTTAGATTGTATGCCAAATCACCCAGCCCTAAACTAGCCTGACATGCACAATGCAGCATTTTTTCTTTAAATTGTTTTGTTAATTGCCATGAATAGAAAGCTTGTTGTCTGTACATTAAAACTTTGAGAAATGAAAAATACATTTTAGGTCCCAAAATCTTTACTTTTTTTAAAAAACATTTTTTGACTGCTGTCGTATAAACTTTTGCTTAAGCAAATGTTAAAAAGTTTTAAATTCCCTGCATTCATTCACAAAAGTCAAACCAGTTAGCATCTGCTGACATAGGAGTTTAACTAGATGAGTGTCCAAATATATTTTTTTCTCTTTTTGTGTATGAACGGCTTCATAGATGAAGATATCATCCATCCATATTATGATGAAATATAAATGTTGTGAAAATCAATATTTAATATTTGCTTGACATTTAAATGACGTCAGCTGTATGTGAAGTGAGGCCACAGTTATATCACCTGAACCGCAGTTCTGTTTTTGAACCTTTGCTGTACAGTCTCTTACTGAGGTAGAAAAGCCATTGTGAGCTTTTCTGCTTGCTGAAGTGTCAAGGATGACATTTGATGTGTCTATCATAACACTGTGGCCCATTTCTTCAGCAGAAAATAGGAGAGTGTATTTCTGAGGTCTGCTTAATATTAATAAAATCCAGATTTTTGTCTGCTTTATTAGATGTCATACTCACAGTGCCATGTCAAAAGTATCTACATGGAGTTGCAGTGTTTCTCTGTCCTTGTCCAAAGCTTTTCAAACTTCCTTCTTTCATCTCACTTTCAGGAGGCTGAGATGGCCACCGGGACGTCCTAGAAAAGTAGACGTTGCTTTCACACTTTCACTCAGTGTCCTCTCACAGCTGTCATAGCATTGCCAAATCCCTCAACAAACCTCGAGCTCCCTATCGAGACACCCGTTCCTCACTTCACCTGAGAAACTCTGTTCACCTCAGAGAGAAGCTTAGATACTGCCATTGAACACACTCGCTATTTCATGCCCAGTGGAGAAAATCATGCCCAGCTGTTTGATTTAATAATCAGTCTACTGACTAAAACAATTTTCAGGATGGTAAATGCAGTGCAGACCAGTTAAATTTCGTTATCTGGTTGTATTTTGGCAAGAACTTGGTAATAGAATAATTACACATTATCCACTCGACCAATTATATGGAGCCCTTGGAGTCATTAAGCAACATAAAGTATTATGTTTTCTGTGAGAAAATGCTTAATGTGTAATTCAGTGTGTGACATTCATATTCTGCATGAAGCATGCTTTTAGGGCTGCGCGATATACATTGCTATATAAATTCAATTTTATTAGATGACTTGAATAGCTCTATTTGGAATAAGATCATTAATTTAAATTGATTGGGATAATTTTGTAGCAGAGTGAATCAAACAAATTGCCAGCATAATTAAATAAGAAATAAGCATATATAAAAGTGAAATCAGCAATGCTTTAAGGTTTTCCGGAGAGTTGACATTAGTCCGATATTCAGGTACAGTAACTGAATGATCAAATGTTATGTAAAATAACACTGCGCAGTCTTCATTGCTTATAGACTTTTAGACATTGCAGTTTCTGTGATTTGACAGTTGTGAATGCACAAATTATGATATCGATGCTGAAACGATATATTGTGCAGCCCTAGTTCACATCATCAAGCTGTAATAAAATATACTGTTTCGAACAAATCTACCCACCACTTTGGGTGTCCAAAGTTTTTGGGCCGAGGGCCAGATGCAAAAAAACAAATGTTGTCCTGGGCCAAATTTTACAATTTCACAGTCACGCCATACATACATATATATATACATATATATACGTGTGTGTGTGTGTGTGTGTGTGTTATTATGGGATTATATTCTACATTTTAAAATCATAATATATATTTTACTCACCATAAACTCTGTTAATGTGAACAGTGATGTTGTCCTTTCAAGATATACGCAGCAAATCACAGAGGTGTCTGTCTGTTAGATTGGTTCTCGATGAACTTTTGTTTAGATTCATTATTGAAAAAGTTTGCTCACATATATATGTGGGGCCAAACAGACTCATCATCCTTTTTGAATGGCGTTTCATCAAGGGAAATTTGGATGAATCCAAACTCCTGTAAAACTCGGACATTTCCTGCACTCACTGTTGATTTTCCTCCTTGGTTGCGCCATGGCTCGTCAAAACGTGGTTATCAATTATGTTTCCTTCAGTGTGGTGTAATTGAAGGCACGCGATAGCGACACCCCGTGGTTATTTATTGAATTACGTTTATGTTTGTACAGCGGGCCAGTTTCTATTAATATTTATAAAAAGCCTTAAACCGATTGCAGGCCGTACCCCTGCCATAGACTGTAAAAGATACAGACATAGTGTCCATGACGTCACCCATAGGATTCTGAAGGTCGCAAATGAAGTGGGCATGGCCAACCAGTCATTTTGTTCACGCATTATCGCTCCAACCGGGGGTAACCAAACAAGGGCAAAGAGGTGGAGCTACAGACGCCTGCTAGCATTTTGCATAGACGGGTTTTTCTTTGGGAGAAACGCTTAACACTTCATTACCTTTGACTCATTTGTGTTCTTAACACATGTGCTTGGCTGTATACTAAAGTGTTTAGTCTTTTAAAAAACACTGTTGTAATGTATTGAGCCTCTAAACATTGTTCTTAGGACGTTTTTCTTCAGGAGGAAAACACAAATTACATTCAGATATAATCTGAGTTAGTAAATGCAAGGTTATTTATGAAATCCAGACAAAACACTTTATGACAACATTTCAGATGACTGTTCTAGAGCCTACAGCTAATCAATCTGTCAGATTCTGGAGTGCATTATAGTTTTAAAGAAAAATATAAATGATAAAGTATCTTAAATAAAACAAAAATTCATAGATATGGTATACATTACAGTACAGTATATAAGAATTTCACTCACCAGCGAGACCTAGCTGTCACTCAAGTGGCCACGGCCGTATTTATGCAAACTTAATATAACTTAGTATAAGTGAAACAGATCAGTTAAAAAAAAAAAAACACCCCCTCACAGTTGTCTTGGAGGGTTATATTAGCTATTTGAACTAAAATCGTTCTTTGTATCAGGCTGTAAACAACCTTTTTTTTCTGCTGTAAAGTTGGCCATTTTAACATTGGGCGCAATAGAACTGTCCTCTATTATGGAGCCAGGCCTTGCAGAAATTCGATGAATGGCAGTTTCAGTTACTTCTTTATGAGCTTCACGAGGGAGAGTGGGAGGTTACTGCTTGGTTAAAACAAGGCTATATTTGGGTTGTCAGTAGAAATCCACACTCCAAAAAAAATGGATTTTGCTGCATGTTCAAACGACTTATTTAATACGAGTTGAAACAACACAATTCTTTTGTTTTTTGGGACAACTTAATTGTTTTATGTTCAATCCACTTAAATTTGTAAAGATTATGAAGTTAACCTAATCAATGTGTTGGGACAACATGAAGGAATTGTGGGAAACCCAGTTTTTTATTTTGCAGTGCAATATATGTCTGATAATAGTGTGTGTGTGTGTGTGTGTAGTCATTCATTCACAAATATTTAATGACTAGTCTATTTGATAAAATAAGTAAATAAATACAATACAATTATTTGGTACTTATTTGATATAATAATGCGCAAATATATCAAAGCACAAAGAAAATTGTGCATCGTTGTTTGCAGCTCCAGTTTACCCTCTCAGCTTTTTCAATCATAAAAAAAAACTGTGAAGTAAATCTTAATAAAACAGGAAACCAACAAAGCTAAATCCAATAAGTCAAATTAAATGAAGTTTTCCACAAGACTGGACAGGTGGATCTAATCCCTTTAATTAGAAAGAATGTCCTCATACCTGCTCTGGCTGGAGGAACATTGGTTGCGGCGTCCAATCAGGTGGCAGACAAACAAAATGCAAACGATGGATCAGTAATAGACCTGCAAGCGAGAAAATACACCACAATCTGAATTAAAGTCATATGTCATTTCATACATGCATGCAATAACTGTAATTCTCCTGCTGTAAACAAACAAGCAAACAAGGCAACATAAACAACATAGAAGCCATAACAGAAGTTACAATGGTTTCCACTAAAATACCATTAAAACTTTACAAACCATCATATTTTTAACAATTAAGCCCAGAACAATTGAATGGTTTCTAGTTTTGGGCTGTAAACTGTTTGGTATTTACACCAGGATCAAGACAAAACCCATTGGACCATTAGTTTCCATTAAAGCCAATATAATTTCCATTAAAACCCTCTACAAATACTATTATTGCTACTGTCTTTGTTTTCAGCAGGCATAAGAGAAGCAGAACTCATTAGAAATAGGATTTCGGACAAGTGATGTGTATAGTACAGTATTTGTGTTTTAGCAGGCAGGGACTGGTAAAGACAAAGGGTAAGGTTTGCCTTTTCCTACCAATTAATACATCTGACTAATCACGCCAGTATCGTCAGCTGTTATATAATGAATCAGTACGTTTACATATTAGGTAATTGTACTGAATTGCCCCAAGATGGGCTTTCCCAAGTCATTCATTATGAGCGAATGTTCCTGAGTCATAAAGCACTTGTTTGTGTGTGGCTGCATGGCGGTAATGACTTTTTGTGAGCTCTACACATTTCTACAAAACACATTTAGACTAATGACCTGATTGTAAAGCAGCTGGGGGCCACGCTATCATTCCTAGAGTCTCCGCAGTGAGATATTGCATCAATAAATATGGTTAATGGGCGAACATGCCAGGTCGGGGTAAGACACTTCAATAAGAGGAAGAGTGGGAATGACAGCTGAGGGATCCATCAGAAGAATGGCAACTGTTTAAAGATGATTAAATACCCTGTTATTCATACACACTGACTCACGACTGTTCACATTTAAGTGGAAGGGGATACAGTGCACATTACTAATATGCTAAAGGTCTGGAATATTGCGGAGTTTGTATAGCTATTCAACTAATATGTAATATAATAGGGATATTGGAGTATAAGTTTTAACAAAAAATACATTGCTAGTAGTTTTGCATATAATTACAAAGAAGTGTCAAGCAGCATTGATTTTGAGAGAGGACTGGAAATGTTTTTGCAAAATATACTTTATTCACAACTTGAGTGTAGTGAGATCAGTGTGTTAACAATGCTTTAAAAATGCAGTGTCATGTAGCATAGTAGTACTCTAAAAAATGCTTTATGTTGGATACTGTTTTTACTAGGTAGTTACTTTTCTGAAAGTTACTTTTTAAGACGGCAGATGCAGCAGATACTGAGACTTAGAAAAGAAGCACATGATAAATGTGCATTATAAGTTGAATGCTTTTCCATCTTTTCCATCAATACGAATAGTCATTTTGCCACTTTTGTTGAATTTCTTATTTAAGCTAGAAGTAACTCCTTTTTTTCTCCTCAACTTAAACTGATTTGATTTGACAGAAGTTTTTCATTTATTTATTACAATTTTAATTTTTTTTTTGTCAAATAAGTTTTTATTGAAGACAAAGATTCAGAAAAGCATTCTCTGTTTTACATTTGTTGTCCATGTATTACGTGAGCAATAAAAGTAAAAAAGTAAAAAAAAAAAATAATAATTTAATTAAATAATAAAAAAGATAATAATACTTGTAAAGCTTAAAAACTTGTTTACAAAAACCTATTTGAATCATAGAGTTTGATGAAAAGGAATATTAAAACATGACAAAATGATGCATTAAGCCGCATTATATGCATGCGAATGTGGCAGACTGGAATCACAAGTTTGTGCGAAAGGTTTCGATGTTCGCCCTCCTAAAGCTAAAGAAGTACACTTTAAAATATTCAATGATATTTACCCATCTTCAGAATTTCTGAGACATAGATTTAAGTTTGATCATAAAAATCTGTGAGGTTGTCTTTGAAATGACTGCACATTTATTTTTTGAATGTTTATATACAGTAGCAGAACCTTCTGGTCTGATTCATTTGAACGGTTAAAAGTTGCTCTCAGGTTGTCCTCCCAATTTTCTAAAAATTATGTTTTTGGATTATTAGGGAGAGATATTAGAAAGGGTTAATATTCAATCTGTTTTGAACAATATTCTAATTTTTGAGAAGTTTTTTAAAACAAAACCACTGTTTTTAGTTTTCCAAAAGGAATTTTGGTTGAACTGTAAATCTTTAAGGGTGTTAAAAATTAAAATGTGGAAGAAGACTCTTTAGTTTATAGAAAAAATATAATTAATAGAAGACCCGGTAGTGTAAATGTAGATGAAATTTGTTAATCGAATTTTGCCTTATTTTATTCCAATACAATACAATTTGCCAATCGCAGATCAAAACATGACCTCTCAGTACAGAAATTTAAAATGTGGACCGTTCACTCAATTTTTAAATGTCTAATCATTTAGTTTATTCACGCCCTTTTTCGCAGAGCCATGTGACAGAATTTCGTATGTTTAAACTTAGTGTGACCACAGCATTAATTTCAACCCCTGATAAATAAGGGACTAAGCCAAAGGGAAATGAATGAATAATGCATTAGTCCACAAAGTGTTTGTCAAGGTAACAGATAAAAGGATGCCAGAATTTGTCAAATTACTCAAGTTTTCTTTTCAAACAATACCTAATTCATGCCAATTGTCAAAAATAAATAAAAACATCAAATAAATATACATTTTAATGCAAAAAATGTTCAGTTTCTTTTTTTTAATGCAAAGATGCAAAAAAAAAAACATTAAATTGGAAGTTTTAAGTAAATTGGAAGTTTTAAGTAAAAATGCTGCTGTTTATCTATAAAACATTCACTGATCTTTATTTTATTCTTTAGTTTATTTGATCTTTTTATTTTAACTTTAAAAACTGTGAGAAAATGGTAAGAGGCCTGAAATAATGGTCACTCAGACATTTCTAGACTCTGACTATTTCATCTTAGTCTGCTTTAATCAGTTAAAAACATAATATGTTTGGGCTTTTTTTTTTGGAAAAGATCAGCGTTTATTTATATATTTGTGTCTACGATATATTGCTTGTATGGATGTAATGAATCATCGTTATATTCAGTGTACATACAGCGTTTGATGCGCTATGTAAATAACCTCCCCTCAATACACAATTCATAACAAATGGCAAGTAACACGTGGAATTATGAAGTAGAAAGACTGAAATTATATTTTTTACAAAACATACAGTATGCCAATATTACTTTTATTTACAAATGTAATTGTTTAACTGTACAATTTTAAAATGTTAAGCTTACAGAAAGCATGCTGTGTGCATCAATAGAGGCTTCAAATTTCTTTCTCTTTTATTTGAAGCCATTTTAGCCGTTCCCTGCCCTCTCTATCGCTATGGCAACAGTAACCATCAGCGGCTCAGCTGTTCAGAAAGCGAGGAGTGGAGTTTCACCCAGAGCGCTGTGAGTGTTACGGTGATGGACGTGTGCGGGTGGATGAGCTTGAGTGTTACTGACTGATTGATTTACAGCATAGTGTGTGGCACTGAAGGATGTGAGCCCCAGATGTGATACTAGAGAGGCTGACCCTGAGGACTGAGGGTTTTCTGTGGTTTATGAGGTTGTTAACTCTGACTCTGTGTTCCCCAAAATAGGCTTCTACGTTACCCTACAGGTCATAGCATATCGAAATTTTGCCATCAGCCTACTGCTTTTTCTCATTGATTTTTTTCTTCTTCTTCTGAAGCACGAACATAGGGATGACAGATGTATTCACTTTGAATGACATGTCCTGAGGAAGATGTTTTATATTTGTTTTTATGTTTTGTGTGTATTTTTATGTAAAAGCCAAGACCCAGAAGAAAGAAAAAGCTATGTATGAAACTACTTGAAGCTGTAGTTGACTGATTTTTGTGTGTTTGTGTGTGTGTGTGTGTGTGTGTACGTGTACGTTTGTTTGCAGTAGTCAATGTTTAAAGCGGATCAAAACCTTTTATTTAAGTTGTCATAAAACTATTGAACAACACTCATTCTTGCCTTAGGGCAATGTTGACGAGCTATTTGATCCATCTAAAATGTAGAATATGAATTATTATGGATCCTTTTCACATTTCCAGGTTTCTCAGTAGTGGAAGTCATCATAGTGGGTAAACTTAGAGCACAGTGAATGGAAGAAGACAACAGATCATTTTTGGAATCCTATTTGCTGCCATAATAAAAGAAAAACTCCATGATGGTGTTATCAAGACTTACAGAAAAAGGAGAATCAAATTGTGGGAGACTTATAACAGCAGGGGTGGCATGGTGGCTCAGTGGTTAGCACTGTCGCCTCAAAGCAAGAAGGTGGCTGGTTCGAGTCACGGCTGGGCCTTTTAACATTTATGTGTGGAGTTTGTGTGTTCTCTCTGTATTTGTGCAGATTTCTTCTGGGTGCTCCGTTTTCCAGTCTACATTCATGCGCTATAGGTGAATTGAATACACTAAATTGTCCGTAGTGTATGAGTGTGTTTGTGAATGAGTGTGTATGACAGTTTCCCAGTACTGGATTGTGGGCATCTGCTGCATAACACTTATGCTGGAATAGTTAGGAGGTTCATTCTGCTGTGGCGACCTCTAAAATAGAGACTTAAGGTGGATTTATACTTCTACGTCATGCACATCCTCCGGCTCAGCCATGGCTGCTGCTGACGTGCACCACTCAAAAAATGTAACTACATGTCACAATGACGCTTAGAGCAAGCTCTGTGATTGGTCAGCTTGGTAGCTGTGACCAGTGCGGGCAGGACCGAGAGCCGTGTGAACTCATTGGAGTATTTACAAGTGTCAAGTCCTGTGAAGGAGCTCTAGATGGAGACTGTTGTTTTGTTTATCTTATGATTAAAGCACGTCTGCCGGTTTCTACCTCTGAATGAGCGAGTTTGTGTCACTTGTACATTTAAGGTAGTGTAGCGCGTACTCAGTGCTGCTCGATTTGTTACTAGTATTTAGCTAATTAGCGCTTTGAAATCGCCTGAACCAGCAATCAGAAGAAGGGATTCGACTCAGAGCAAAAGAGAGAAAAGGTAAGTAGAATATGTATTAGTATACTTTATCAATTACACAGTTTGAAAGATAGTAACCCAGTCGCTGACAATTTGATAAATTGTCTGTAATAATAATTTCACTGAAATACTTAGAAATTTGCAGTAAGTGAAGAAATAACAAAATATATTTACAACAAATAATTTGAATAATAAGACCACAAAATAAAGACGATGTCAAAAGTTAAATGCAAAGTTCAGAAAATTCAATAAAGAAACAGTTCAATTCAAACTCAAAAGTCCAGTGTTCCGTTCGGGCTCAGATACAAAAAAAAAGAAGTCCGAGCTCTCAATGTCCAGTTTG